>CM053793.1:231517949-231775449 GCA_028749045.1 Cupressus sempervirens
TTTACTTCATTTTATAATTAGATATCTATTATTTGAAATAAGTCAAGGATTTAAAAAGATATTTTTTTAAATAATATTCTCTGTTCCAAAAGAGAATTAAAAATTTTTGCATACAAATTTTTAGAGAACATTTTAGCTCCAAAATAGGTGAAATTACTCAAGGTTTATTTTCTCACCAAGTGTTAGGTTTATTTTCATGGTATAGGATACTAATATTAGATTCATTTTCTTGGATGAATTATAAGAATTGTTTTTTATGTTATTTTCTGCATCTAAATTAGAAGTCATTTTGAATAGTTACTAATCAATGCAATATAAGGTAACATTCATTTAAATCAAATTTTCGCTAACACATAATCGTAACTAAATTGAACAACTTCATATAACATCATCATATATAATTGCAATTGATCATTTACATATAAAATGAATTTTAGGAGTACAAGGAATGCCATAAGAAATGAATTGCCCTTTTTTTTTTCTAAACAAAAGTTGACTAGCCACTTCATATATATTTTATTGAAAACCTTCTTAAAGGACTCAATCAGCAAAGAATTAGGGAAGAAAACCTGATATCGTTGTCATTACAAATATAAATTTTACCAATGAATTTTACATCAAGATCATATTTCCCAAGGAGAATTGTCCATAACAATGGACTCAAGAACACCAAAACTCTAAATCTAGTTTTGCCCCATTTCAAGATATCAACTAAGCAATCTACAAATTTACATAAAGATAACCATGGAGAACTAAAATTGACTACATGAAAATTAGATATTGACACACTTGAAAACTAATCCCATCCAAGGCTTGCACAATAGGTTCCATATCAAACCAAGATTAGGGAGAAGGTAGACTTTTCTAGGGTCAAAGATGTCAATCACAAAACCAAATGTATGCTTCTTCCAAGGCTAATAATCACAAAGAACTTTTGTCCTTTCACTCCTTATCTCCCCCCAAAAAAAAAAAGTTTGCATTGACAAGTAAGGGCCCATAACACCTTACTTTCTCCCTCTCCTCATCATGAGGAGAGACTCTACATTGACCTAGAGTCTAACTAAGGCCATCCTCCTATACATGGCTACTTATGCCCTATCTCAAGGTGAGTAATTCAAACACACCCTTTAAAATGTTTCCTACAAAAAGAAAATGGAAAACATGAAAGGAAAATAAATAAGAAACCCACAATAACCCATATCTCAGATGTTTTATCACACACATGAAATACACACATATGCAAGAGGTTTACTTATGCAAATAAAAGAAAAGCATGAAGAACAAGGCAATGAAGAATCCTAATTTCACAAAGGTTATGGCAATGGAGTTTTTGAGAAGAGCTAATCCTTCTTCCTCTTCAAATCCAAGGTTGACTCTCTCTAAATGTAGAGAATGGATGAACACCCTTTAATCCTCGAAATGGAAACTAAATAGGCTCCTAAACTCACCCACCTAAAATGCAAATAACTCCACTCTTAGCTTAATCCTCTAGGGTCTTCCCACTTGATCCTACTATTAAGACAACCTTTATGGTGAAGCGTAAACTTGGAAAACTCATGGAGATGTTCAATTTTTACACTAAGGGAAAAATGAGATATTTAGGAGGTCATAAAAGTCAACAGAAGGATCTAGAAGAGTGGAAAATGTCCCGAACCCATACACATACCCCCTAGGCAATTGGATTGCATTAATTTTGGCCTCTAGGATCATTTTGGGACCTATATAATTGGCTTGTAATATTTGAACTTTTTAAAACCCTAGGAATGCAACTTCCCACTAAACCTTAATTAGGGTAATTAATCTAGGTTACCAACTAATTAGTCGTAGGTTACTAACTTAATTAATCTCTAATTATTTGGTTACTTTGCTAACACTAATTAACATGTTGATACACATACACATATACTAATTTTAGAATGCCAACCCAATTTTTTTGACCTTGATTCATCAAAATTGTGTAGAGGGGAGTGTAGTGAAGATATCATGAGTTTGAAAATGGATAATTGTCAAACATGAGAATGCCTAGGAAGTTTGGATCTTGTGCAATGAAGTAAGAGCATCTGGGCTATGAAATATCTAAATATGAAATTGGGGATTTTGATGGTGGAGAGAATAATGGTGTCTTTTTATGAGATTTCCCTAGACTGAGGTTTGGTCCAACATTGGGTAAGAGAAGGGGACTGGGGTATAGGTAGGTGGGAAAGAGGAAAGTGGGGTTGAGTGGAGAGGCAGGGAAATAACATTATTGGACTAGAGAAGATCTTTTTTTGGGTTCAAAGGATCTGAACAGAGTGTGGGATAAATGCAGGATGAGAGCAGAGTGAGATAGAGCATTGAAATTAGGTGAGGCAATTTCTGAAAGTGGAGAGAGATTGAAGGACTATGGGATTGATTATGTATGGAAATAAAATAATTTATTGGCTATTTCTTTTGCTTCTAGAATGCACGTATTCTATTGAGATTTATATCATATTTTTTTCTTTGGATTGTGACATTTTTCTTGATCATGTCTCACACTGTTGTGCTAGAGCATGTGAATTTAAATAATTGCTTTTCTTTTTCATTCCCTCAGTAAGAATGCACAAATATGGTGGAAGGAAAAATTAATTTTGTGATATGAAATGAAATTTTTGGACCAACATTCTTTCATTCTATTAGTTGAGTTGTGGGGAGAAATACATATCTACTACAACTGATTAGGCATTGCTGATCTATGTGTGGAATCCATGATTGAAGACCATGAGTACAAAACCAAAATCAGTAATAAAGAGAAAACCTAAGGACAATTTTAACTCTAGTCAAGCACTATGCTTTTGAGGAGTGATAACAAGGGAATCATTCTAAAGAAGTTTCTAGACTATAATTTATTATAATTCTTCGATGTCAATAAATAAATTTTATGCCTAGAAAAATAAGGATCATCCAATCAAAAATTAAGAATTAATGTCTAAAAATTAATTAAAAGTAAATAATTTTTGAAACTTTATCAATAAAGTGGCTTGGTCATAAAAATTAATTATGGACCATATTTGGCAACATTAGTTCCTTACTTTATAGGGACTATTAATATCTATTAATTTCTTTCCACTAACCACTTTTCAATTTCTAATTCAATTATAAAACTATAGTTTATCAACTACTAATTATATATCTAACTAATTTATTTATATCTATTACTAATATCAAATTTTATCACTTAACATACCAACAAATATTTTTATTTATTTATAACTTTTAACATTTACTTTCTACAATCATACTAACCTTACTAGCTTACTAATTATTTCACATTATACCACTTAACAACTAATTTACTAATAAATTACTAACTTCTATACTCATGTATTCACTAATAAATTTATGTTATTTTAATACTAACCTAACTATCATTAACCCCTAATTAATTTAATATCCACTAATTCTTACTTACATCCTAATCTACTAACTAAATGTACAATCAATGAATATGCTTCTAAATACTAACTATCTTACTAACCTATTTACTAACCTACATCCTAAATTTTTCAAAACTCTCTAATCCCCTAACTACCCTTGGCACATGGCCCCAAATCCCTTACCATTTCCCCTTATCTCCCTACTGACCAAACTCCACGTACCCCTAGGTACTTCCCTCTGAGCGCTTGGTGCGAGTTGCAAGGAAGATGGGGCAAAGGGATTGAGGGGACACTCTTGTCCTAGGATAGCATGTAGGTAGTGGCATAGGGAGTTTCTAGAGGAGGCCAAAAATAACATAATGATCAATAGAAAAAATAATTAAATATGAATATGTGTCAAGCAAGCCAGAATGATACATATGTTGCGCAAGCTACAATACCACATGAGCATTGTGGTCATCGAGCTAGCTCGGGTTTGGTTTTGACCGAGTTTCTCAAAGCCCACCGAGTTACTCAGTTAATGATAACTGAGTTAAGAAGTGAGAGACTCATGTCAAGTTACTTAGTCAAAATTATTAATGAGCACTTGATGCAGAGCATCTAGAGGTATAAGAGCAATCCTGTGTCACCCAAAAAATGTACTTAGACTTAGTTTCTATTTCATCTGTTTTCTTTTCTGGATACCCATTTGGGTCAAATAAAGGTTCCAACTCTCACAGTTCCACTATCAGTGTTCTAGGATAGAGTATTTGAACACCTTGGGATACGTATAAATGCCAAAAAAGTAGGAGTGTGTAATTGAGCCATCATTTTGGTGAACTAGGAGGTGTAAATTGGCTAGATGAATGTAATTGTAATTTAGAGCATTCTAGAAAAAGAATCAGGTCAAAAGGCCCCATGGTTTGAAAGTTATCGCAGTTTTTTGAGTTTTGGAGACCTCCTCAGAATGCTTCAAAGTCAGGTTAGGGGCATTAAATGACCTCAAAAAGGGTCAAAAAATGGGGAATGAGAAAAGCTCATCCATAGGTCTATAGAGCGCTTCGAGAGCTTTTTGAAAATGTAAATGGTTTGTCAATCGAAGCTATGGTTCAAAAGTTATGCCTCTTGAAAGTTCGGTTACCATTTTTAGATTCTTCTAGATTTGCACCAACTTCTAACGCAGTTTTTGGAGTCTTCTACTTGGTCAGTTGATGCCTACTAGCACTTTCTAGAATGTATTCCTAGTCCTTAACCCTTTGGGGTCTATTTAAGGACAATTCTAGCATTGTAAAAGGTAGTTCGGAGTAGAAATTGAGAGAGGGGTACCAAAGGGATAAATTATCTCCAGTGTTGTGCTATTGTGAAGTCTATTTTCTCTATACTGAATGTACTAGCTTATTTTCATAGCTAATACAATTTCCCTTTTCCTGTTGTGTCCATTCTATGCTTGGGTTGTGTCCCCATCAGTACTCATACATATATTGACTAAGTTATCTAAGTGATTGCCAAGTTAAGAAGGAAGAGACTCATGTTGAGCTACTTGACCATAGTTATAATCGAGCACTCATGGTTATTCTGACATCACTTGATGGTTAGCGAGCATTACCCAAATTGGGTATCGAACATTAATTGGTGCCTTTATAAATTAGGCTCCCATATGTGAGATTATGGTAAAATCATGCTAAATCTTCTTCACTAGGTAGAATCTTGTTGGCTGACATCACTTGAATATGATCTCGCTTCTTTTTGGATGTGTGGTACTTTGTACATGGCAAGATTAAACTCAATACATATGGCAACAGAACAATTTTCTCATTGATCAATTTTGGGGGCATTAGTTTTGTACTTTACCCTTCACAAATTGAAATTGGGCTTTGATTTAATGAATGGAACTCTTTTTATGTCTTCATCTTCATGGCTATCTGTGCTTATCATCTAATTTGCCTCCAAAATGTCACTCTCACATGAATTATGCATGAAATGTGATTCTTTTCACCAATTTCATTGTAGAATTCTCCCCAAAAAATTTAGAATCAAGCTTCAACTGGCATTAGATGAAGATGCACTTTCTCATCCTCTAGATGATGCGATCCTGGACAATATGTTCATTGTGCACTCCTACAACATTCTCCGTGCAATTTGAACCATAATTGGAGAGGATCTCTTTTCTATATCTACAAGAAATGTTTTATTTCCTTCTACTTTGGTTTCCATATTCTTATCTAATGCATTGGATCTCCTACAATCAACATCAAGATTGGAAATTATTGCTATCAAGGTGGTCTGACCGGAATACAGGGTTGAAAGTAAGTTGAAATGGGCAATGCAAAACTATGATCTGTGGTCTAGAAATGCCTTGGTAGGTAGAATATTTTCAAGAACCATACTCATGAAGAATCATGAGGCTATGATGACATTTGAAGCACTACAGAAGTCCTTTGAAAAGTACAATCCTCTATTCCTAACTAAGACTTTGCAATTCATGACACAAGGTCTGGGTTATCAGCTGATAGAGGAGGTGAAGAAAGTTGGATTTGTGTTGATTGATATTTTTGGTATTCCAATTTTTGAAGCATGAGAAAAATCCACCCACGTGAAGATACCTTTGGCTACCCCATCTCAGTCAGTTAGTGAACTACATGTTTGGTCGATTTTGACTTTCAATGCTCCTGGTTCTATCCACCATGTCCAACAAGAAACTACTTGGCCCCTCACTTGGATGTCACCAAAGAAAATGTTTGGGGTGCACCATCTTCCATTAGCATTTCCACTAGTATTTTAGATGTTACTACTGAGGGATCGAGAGCGAGATGGGAGGTTGCTCCTTTAACATGTTCAAATTTTGGATGGGGCTTCTCTGTAAATCCTAGTTTGGCATCCACTCCTACTTTGGGAACTCCAAGCAAGGATATGGAAGAAAGCTAGCACAAAGGTTTCTTCCTATTTCTTTGGGTTATTTTTTCATACTTTAGGCATGATATTTAGATTGTTGAAAATATTGATTGAATTCGAGTCCTCCATGCCTATTGTGTGATGAATATGTAAAATTTGACAAATTTCAAATTTTTATGTTACTAGTTTTGTTCATCGATATATTAAGATTGTAAATATCAATGATAGTCACTTGTATATATTGAGACAATGCTGGGTTTTCTTTCTAGTTCTTTCCCAGTTGAGTTCTTGAACCTATATATATATATATATATATCATTGTTCATCCACTTTTTCCAAAAAAAAAAACCATGAAATATGAATGGCTTGCAATAGTCGACAAGCCTCCCACATGGACACCACAATGGGATACAAATGGTAAAGGGTAGTGGTTGAATGTAAATTCATCAGTAGGAATACAATTGGAACATGCATGGTGAGGTGTTCAATGTTATTATATTATCCCTGTGTACAATATTGACCAGTTACAAAATACTTCACCATTATTCATACATGTTCTAACAATATTTTTGTTATGACTATGAAATCTAACTGGTTTGCAATCATGTTTTGCATATGTTGGAGATAAGATGAGCCCAAAAGTGAAAATTATAATCTTTCTAGTGGATATTTTCAATATAGTTACAAATGAATACATGCAATTTGTTAAGGCCTATATCAATAGCCAGTAGAATGAGCTTGGTTTGAATCAGGGATTTTATTTGGGTCGTGAATTAACAACCTACAGATCTTACTTGGGCTAGATTTCAATCAATTAAGAAATTGGGGTTAATATTTTCAAGGTGAATGTAACTTTTATAATTGTGAATACTAATTCGATTCATCATTTTTGAGCTTTCATTTCTCAAATTGCAATGTGCATATCTTTTACTAAAAATGAGGCCTTCTATTTGATCTTTTTCTTATATTTAAAAGTATATAGTATGATTTTTTCTATAAGAATAATAATCTATAATATAGAAATATTTTTTGTCCAAAAATAAGGAAAATATTTGTAAGCACACATACTTTAATTTATTAAATCATTTTAAATTTAAATAATTTTAATTTATATATTCAATTAATCAAATTGTATTCATAAATCAAAAGTAAAATATTAAAGTACTTTAATACTTATTGCTAAATGCACCAATAATATAAAGGATTGACATTCCATTTTTGATCCATCACTTTTAGATTTATACACAATTTTATAAAATAAATTTTTATCTAATAATATTGAAAAGAATATAATTTAAAATTATATATATATAATTCTATATTTATTTTTTAAATTACTAAATTAATCTTGTCATGCCCAAAATATCAGGGCAAAAATATACATTTTTTTATAAGCTAATTAATCCACTATGTTAATAGATGTTTGACTAAGACATATAAGACACAATAGGTTTTCTAAGGTTCCATAAAATTCATTTCATGCACTAGTTCACTCTCCTAGTTGAGCCAGGTTTCATCATTTCAAAACATTCATCTAATTACCTTAATACTTGTTACCATTATTTAAATGAACTTTCAAACTAGTTAAAAGCATTAAATATTGACTATTAAATTATTCAAGACATTCATCTCATAAGTTAATTCAACATTTACTATCAATCTGACCCTGAACCCTTGTTATCTATCCTAACTTTCTATTAGAACCATATTATGATTTAAGCCTAACACTAACCCAATAGACAAACGTTCCTAGTTATTTATTCAAATTCATTAAATCTATTATATTAAATTATAAATTCAATTACCAAAAGTCATTAAAATATTTAATGTTAAAAACTAGGTCTCAAACATAATAAAATCTATCCCTTCTTTATTAAAAACAAAACACCTATATTTAATCCCACTAACTAACTCATTTCACTTTCCCTTTAGAATGATTGTTTATAAAAAAAATATTCATTCACAACTTAACTAAATAAATTTAAAATTAATAAAATAATAATAAATTTAAATCATAAACTAATTAAAACATCCTATTCTAATTATCAACTACTAACCACTCCTTATCCATTCCTATCACCTATAACTTACCTTTTAAAAAGACATGACATAAATATTTCTTTGCTAAATTAAATTAAACTAAAAAAATCTTAATTTATTTATTAATCTTACCTACTTTAAATATTTAATAAACTAATCTTTATCTACATTACAATCAAACTAACTTAATTAACCTAACTAATCCCTAACCATACTAACCCCTAATCCTAGCCTTACTCTATCCTTAACTCCCCCCACTTGCCATGGGTGGTCCCCAATACGTGACACATGATCCTATGTATGTCATGGTGTAGATTGTGTCTCCTCTTTGTAGGCTATGTTAGAAATGGTTGGGTAGTTTTAAAACTTTAAAGTTACCACTATGTTTGATCGGATGAAGGGGTTTTTCACTTGATTTCAATAATTCCAATACCTTTATTTCCCCATGTAAATGTGGTCAACAAGAGGCTTATTCACATGGGCATTGCACATTTACCCATGCAAGAATAAAGAGGAACCATTGGTATGATGGAGAGTATGTGTAGCAAGGTGAGCATGTCATTTTCAATGCATGGAAGGAGGAAGATGTTTGGAGGGAAGTCTCATTTAATGATATTTTTGACTTTGTGCCATGACCACATATCCAATCCACACTCTGCCTTGCATCCAAATCATGTGGGGAAATCTTAGGAGTTAATGGGGTGACATCAGCAAATTTTATAGGGTGAGGGTTGAGATAAGGTAAGGATAGTGTGTTATTAGTTTTTCTCTTGCTTTTTATTTTTCTTCATTTTATAATTAGATATCTATTATTTGAAATAAGTCAAGGATTTAAAAAGATAATTTTTTAAAATAATATCCTTTGTTCCAAAAGAGAATTAAAATTTTTTGCATACAATTTTTGGAGAACAATTTTGCTCCAAAATAGGTGAAATTTCTCAAGGTTTATTTTCTCATCAAGTGTTAGGTTTTTTTTCCATTGTATAGGATACTCATATTAAATTTATTTTCTTGGATGAATTATAAGAATTTTTTTTTATGTTATTTTATGCATCTAAATTAGAAGTAATTTTGAATAGTTACTAATCAATGCAATATAAGGTAACATTCATTTAAATCAGATTTCCTCTAACACATAATCGTAATTAAATTGAACAACTTTGTATAACATCGTTATATATAATTGCAATTGATCATTTACATATGAAATGAATTTTAGGAGTACAGGGAATGCCATAAAAAATGAATTAGGTGAGGCAATTTCTGAAAGTGGAGAGAGATTGGAGGACTATGGGATTGATTATGTATGGAAATGAAATAATTATTGGCTATTTCTTTTGTTTCTAGAATGCACGTTTGCTATTGAGATTTATATGGTATTTTTTTCTTTAGATTGTGAGATTTTTCCTAATCATGCCTCACACTGCTATGCTAGAGCATGTGAATTTAAATAATTGCTTTTCTTTTTCATTCACTCAGTAAGAATGCACAGATATTGTGGAAGGAAATTTTAATTTTGTGATATGAAATGAAATTTTTGGACCAACATTCTTTCATTCGTTTAGTTGAGTTGTGGGGAGAAATACATATCTAGTACAACTGATTAGGCATTGTTGATCTATGTGTGGAATCCATGATTGAAGACCATGAGTACAAAACCAAATTCAGTAATAAAGGGAAAACCTAAGGACATGTTTAACTCTAGTCAGGCACTGTGCTTTTGAGGAGTGATAATGAGGTGATCATTTTGAAGAAGTTTCTAGACTATAATTTATTATAATTCTTTGGCGTCAATAAATAAATTTTATGCCTAGAAAAATAAGGATCATCCAATCAAAAATTAAGAATTAATGTCTAAAAATTAATTAAAAATAAATAATTTTTGAAACTTTAGCAATAAAGTGGCTTGGTCATAAAAATTAATTATGGAGCACATTTAGGAACATTAGTTCCTTACATTATAGGGACTATTAATATATATTAATTTCTTTCTACTAACCACTTGTCAATTTCTAATTCAATTATACAACGATAGTTTATCAACTACTAATTATATTATCTAACTAATTTATTTATATCTATTACTAATATCAAATTTTATCACTTAACATACCAACACAGATTTTTATTTATTTATAACTTTTAACATTTACTTTACTAACCTTAGTAGCTTACTGATTAATTCACATTATACCACTTAACAACTAATTTACTAATAAATTACTAGCTTCTATACTCACATATTCACTAATAAATTTATGTTATTTTAATACTAACCTAACTATCACTAACACTTAATTAATGTAATATCCACTAATTCTTACTTACATCCTAATCTACTAACTAAATGTACAATCAATGAATATGCTGCTAAATACTAACTATCTTACTAACCTATTTACTAACCTACATCCTAAATATTTCAAAACTCCCTAACCCCCTAACTACCCCTAGCACATGGCTCCAAATCGCTTACAATTTCCCCTTTTCTCCCTACCGACCAAACCCCACATACCCCTAGGTACTTCCCTTCAAGAACTTGGCACGAGTTGCAAGGAAGATGGGGTAAAGGGGTGGAGGGGACACTCTTGTCCTCGAATAGCGTGTAGGTAGTGGCATAGCAAGTTTCTAGAGGAGGCCAAAAATAACATAATGATCAATAGCAACAACAATGAAATATCAATATGTGCCAAGCAAGCTAGAATGATACATATGCTGAGCAAGCCAGAATACCACATGAGCATTCTGGTCACTGAGCTAGCTTGGGTCTAGTTTTGACTAAGTTTCTCGAAGCCCACTATGTTACTTAGTTAATGATTGTTGAGTTAAGAAGGGAGAGACTCATGCCAAGCTACTCGATCAAAATTATTAATGAGCACTCATTGGTATATTGATTGAATTATCTAAGTAATTATGGAGTTAAGAAGGAAGAGACTCATGCTGAGCTACTTGATCATAGTTATAACTAAGCACTCATGGGTATTCTGACATCACTTGATGGTCATCAAGCATTACCCAAATTGGGTATCAAAAATTAATTGGTGCCTTTATACATCAGGCTCCCATGTGTGAGATTATGATAAAATTGTGCTAGATCTTCTTCACTAGGTAGAATCTTGTTGGCTGATATCACTTGAATAAAATCTCGCTTCTTTTTGGACATGTGATACTCTGTACACAACAAGATTAAATTCAAACATATGGCAGTAGAACAATTTTCTCATTCATCAATTTTGGAGGCATTAGTTTTGTACTTTTCCCTTAACAAATTGCAATTAGGCTTTGATTTAATGAATGTACCTCTTTTTATGTCTTCATCTTCCTAGCTATCTGTGCTTATCATCTAATTTGCCTCCAAAATGTCACTCTCACATGAATTATGCATGAAATGTGATTCCTATCACCAATTTCATCGTAGCATTTTCCCCAAAAACTTTAGAATCAAGCTTCAACTGGCATTGGATGAAGATGCACTTACTCATCCTCTAGATGATGTGGTCCTAGACAATATGTTCATTATGCTCTCCTACAACATTCACCTTGTAATTTGAACCATAATTGGGGAGGATCTCTTTTCTGTATCTACAAGAAATGTTTTATTTCCTTTTACTTTGGTTTCCATATTCTTGTATAATGCCATGGATCTCCTACAATCAAAATCGAGATTGGAAATTATTGCTATCAAGGTGGTCTAATCAGAATACTAGGCTAAAAATAAGTTGAAATGGGCAATGCAGAACTATGATCTGTGGTCTGGAAATGCCTTGGTAGGTGGAATATTTTCAAGAACCATACTCATGAAGAATCATGAGGCTATGATGACATTTGAATTGTTGTAGAAGTCCTTTGAAAAACACAATCTTCAGTTCCTGATTAAGACTTTGCAATTCATGGCACTAGCTTTAGGTTATCAGCTGACAGAGGACGTGAAGAAAGTTGGATTTTTTTTGATTGATATTTTGGGTATTCCAATTTCTGAAGCACGAGAAAAATTTGTCCATGTGAAGATAACTTTCACTACCCCATCTTAGTCAATTAGTGAACCAGGTGTTTGGTCGATTTCAGCTTTCAATGCTCCTAGTTCTGTCCACCATGTCCAACAAGAAACTACTTGACCCCCTCATTTGGATGTCACCAATGCAAATATTTGGGGTGTGCCATCTTCCACTAGCATTTCCACTGGTATTTCAGATGTTGCTACTGAGGGATTGAGTTCAAGATGGGAGTTTGCTCCTTTAACATATTCAAATTTTGGATGGGGCTTCTCTATAAATCCTAGTTTGGCATCCACTCATTCTTTGGGCACCTCAAGTGAGGATATGGAAGAAAGCTAGCACAAAGGTTTCTTCCTATTTCTTTAGGTTATTTTTCCATACTTCAGGCATGTTATTTAAATTGTTTAAAAATTTGACTGAATTCAAGTCTTTCGTGCCTATTGTGTGGTGAATATGTAAAATTTGACAAATTTCAAATTTTTATGGTACTATTTTTGTTCATCGATATATTAAGATTGTAAATATCAATGATAGTCACTTGTATATATTGCAACGATGCTGGGTTTTTTTCTAGTTCTTTCGTAGTTGAGCTCTTGAACCACACACACACACACACACACACACACACACACACACACACACACACACACAGATATATATATATATATATATATATATATATATATATATATATACATATATATATATATACATATATATATATATATATATATGTCATGGCTTGTCCACTTTTTCCAGAAAAAAAAAAACAATGAAATATGAATGGCTTGCAATAGTCGACAAGCCTCCCACATGGACACCACAATGGGATACAAACAGTAAAGGGTAGTGGTTGAATGCAAATTCATCGATAGGAATACAATTGGAACATGCATGGTGAGATGTTCAATGTTATTATATTATCCCTTGGTACAATATCGACTAGTTACAAAATGCTTCACCATTATTCATACATGTTGTAACAATATTCTTGTTATGACTATGAAATCTAAGTGGTTTGCAATCATGTCTTGCATATGTTGGAGATAAGATGAGCCCAAAAGTGAAAATTATCATGTTTCTAGTGGATACTTTCAATACAGTTACAAATGAATAGATGCAATTTGTTAAGGCTTTTATCAGTAGCCAATAGAATGAGCTTGGTTTGAATCAGGGATTTTATTTGGGTCGTGAATTAACAACCTAGAGATCTTACTTGGGCTAGATTTCAATCAATTAAGAAATTGGGGTTAATATTTTCAAGGTGAATGTAAATTTTATAATTTTGAATACTAATTCAATTCATCATTTTTGAGCTTTCATTTCTCAAATTGCAATATGCATATCTTCTACTAAAAAACAGGCCTTCTATTTGATCTTTTGCTTTTATTAGTATTTTTTTTAAAAAGTTTTCAATGAAAGAATCTTTAGAAAAAAAAAAAAAAAAACAAACAAACAAATTACTATGTATCAGATAAGTTAACAACATTAGAACTAGCACTTGTACCTTTGAAGGGTCCAAGAGTTAAGTCGATAGTCTCCTATACTTTTGATGATGTTCTTGAACAATTACTATTATGTTTTTTGTTATAATTAAGAATAGTAATTTGTGTAAAATATTTTAAGTGGAATATGATTTAGGCAAACTTCCTTTTTTTTTCATATAACTCTATATGGATTGCGTCTCTCCATTGGTTTTCCTCTAGATATAACTATAAACATCAGACTTTATCTATGGATTGTATCTAATGTCAAATTAAATAAATAAATATTCCTAGATGAGATTATATTTAAATTATTCCTATCAACATTAAATATGATTTATTTTATTTTCTCAAATTTTCAAGATGTTATAAAAAAATCATAATTATGATCTTAGTTAATTTTCTATTCTATTAATACTTTCATTTTTAAAATATTATTTCATATATATAAATTTTACCTAGTTGAAAAAATAGTTCATTCTTTTTCTTATCTTAAATAACTAAATGGTGAAATTATTATCTTTTCATATTGTTATTAAAGCATTTTAAATTCTATAGAACCTACTTTCCATAGAAACTACTATATTGGATCTTATGTTCTAACTTTAAATTTTTAATTTTTTTTATTTTTATTACTAATCTATAAATACGTAAAATAATGGCATCGAAAAAAACTAAAGAAATAAAAAATATATATGCATCTAATCTATCCACTCTTTTCCATATTAAACAACCCTCTCAAAATATTGATTTTATTTTAATAAATGAGAAAATATGCTATATGAAAAGGACGATTAGCTTGTTTTGCTTCATTATCTTTAGTGAAAATGGGTTTAAGTTGGTTTGTGTGTAAAGCTTAAGACTATAAAGATTTTCAGATCATGTCTTCAGAGCATTAACTTTCTACAACAGTTTCTCTCTCAACTTATCCAAAGCATATATCCATATGGAAATCAATGACAAACAATAATTGTATTCCTTGACAATACTATATGATTTGTATTTTTCTTTATACTTTATAATTTTAATTATTTGAGAATTTGAATTCTATACTTTGCAATATAGAAAGCACACATATACACCAATGCAAACAAAATGGCATGACCACGTATGAATGATACCATCAAACTCGTGTGATTACTAATACTTAGGATTCAGAACAACCACATCTATAAATAAAAATATAGTGGCAACTAAACAATCTGTACATATGGAGAAGTTAAATCATTTGCCCTTGTGATACTATTAATACATGTTCAAGGCATTATTTCAAGGCATTATTGGAGAAGAATGTAGTACACATTATTACGACTATTGAGAGTTGAATGTAACCACTTTATATAGATGAATATAACTTGATTTGCTCATTATTACATGTGTGATGATTCTATGATTTTCTTTTCCATTAACAAAAAAATGTGTTCCATGTTTGATTGTCAGAAGGGATCTCGCCTGACAATTGTAATTTTAATTGTTGGATTCTGACAAAGAGATTTTTTATTTAAAAGTAGTTATATTTAGAAGAAATTCCACATCCTTTGAACATCTTTAAAAAAAATCTTCATAAGACAAAACAAATTTCAAAATCATATCTATATGTAGTCTAAAGATTAAATTTTACCAAATTTTTGAATAACAAATGTTAAGAATGAATAGTAGAATGAATTATTTTTCTCTTTATTATTTTTTAAAATATGTATTAGAGAAGTTAATAATTTACAATTCTCTTTTCTTTTCTTACAATATTAAACATGTATATATTGATCACTATATAATGTCTTCAATATTATAGAATATGTTGTCATGCCCAAACTACGAGGCAAAACACACAATTTTTTTTTGTTTTTAATAATTAAAAAGCTCTAAGTCCGATAAGGTTGTGATCATAGATAAAGTAAAGGTTCTCTACATTTCATCTTAAGTTTATAAACTTGTGCAGGAATACATCGTTAAGATTTGAGCTTTCATTATTAAAATGATAATGACATTGTTACGTTACTACATAATTATACTTAATTTAAATTGCTTTAATTAGAATCTAATTTTAACAATTACTAACCAATTCTCGATTAAAAATAACAAAATTACATTTAAATAATTATTTAAAACACTAACTAAAAACATAAACTATCTTTACAAAACAAAATGAAAATTTAAAATAACTTTAATAAAATAATTGCTAACTAATACTACTCTAGATAACATCAACTAGATCTTATTAAACTTAAATTTAATTACATAACAACTATCTAAATTTAAATATGATCTATCTACATATAAAATTAAGTGACTAAATTTAAATATAACTTAACTTAAAAACTTAAATGATACAAACTATACTAAAAATAATCCTAAAATAATTAATTAATAACTTAAAACATTAATAAATAACAAAAAGTAACTACATAACATAATATATACTAAACTTAACACTAACCTACCTATACTAACCCTTCCCCCTTATACTCAAACTTACGCCTTCTCCCGTGCGCTTGCCCAAAAGGACTTGCACATCCCAAGCGTTGTCCTTTGTACAGTGCTCTACCCAAGCAAAGCAAGCGTAGTCATACTTGACAATGAGGTGCCCAAGGTGACAGCAAGGGTGGAAAAAGAACTAAATTTGTTTTTGCTTGTTTAATTTATAAAACTAATAAAACTTTCCATCCAAGCATAAGGTGAGCGCCCAAGTTAAAAGGGGAGAAGGTGATGGGATGTGGGGACAAAGTGATGTCACCCCTCCTAAATGACAATATTGACCTTGCAACAAAACAACTTTTTTAAATACATGACCCAAAACTAATGCCAAGATGGAGGTTAAATGCAAAAATTTTATTAGGTAAGAATAGATATTAGGATAGTTTAATATGATAAAAGTTTATTTTTGAATTGTTACATTTATTTATAATTTGATTAATTTATATATATATATTTTTCAACCAAAATATAAAAAGGAATCTTTTAAAGATTCTCTATTGTTATGAGGGGAATAAATTGGTTCTCCATACAAAAACCAGAGAGTTTTTACTCTTTGGTGAAAATTTTTTTTTGAAGTCATAATTTTTCTAAGTATACATTTTCAAGCCACTATATTTTTTTTTTTACAAAGGGGTATTATGTGTTTTTTTATTTGAAGTAAACCTAATAGGACTTCTTGCAACTAAATAAACCAAGAGATTTAATTGTCCATTAAACCACAATGCAAGAATTGATTTAATTCCAATAATCACAAAAATTGACCTTCATTCATAATATAAATTTTTTTTTGCTTTCAACATATAAGGAAACTTGAAAATTTGCCTAATTGAATCAACATCATTTTCATCCTATTTTTGATGTGCATCCATATAACTGAAAATTATGATTAAATCTCTTGATAAGCAATATTACTCAATCACCATTTTATTGGCAAACCTGATTCAAAGGCTTAGCCAGAAAAGAACTAGGAAGAAAACCTAGCATCGTTGCCATTACAACAAGGTTTTGAAATACAAATTACATAGATTCCAAATCCAAAATTACAACAATTTAATTGAATTTCCTTCATGACCCTCATCAAGGGTTCCATATCAATTTCTGCAACACATTTCTAAGCACCGTGGAGAGAATAGAATCTGATCAGGTGTCAAAAAGCATGACCAAAAGACAAATCAAACATGCATATTCATACTAGGTTTTCACAACAAGATTCACAATGAATCAAAACTAGGGAAAGGTGGATTTTTCCAACAAGAGATGTCAGACACAACACCAAACTACGTGCCCAATTGGGGCTATAAATCAAGAACTTTCGTTCTTCCATTCTTACATGCCAAAACTCATACATGGTTTGTGCTGACAGGTAGGGGCCCATAACACCCTACCCTCTCTCCCTCTTCTCATCCTGAGAAGAGACTCTACACTATTGGAGTCCAACTAAAAGGACCTTTCTCAAAATTGGTCACTTCTCCCCTGTCTAAGGGTGAGTAATACCAAAACACCCATACAAGAAAACTTCAAAATTCAAACATAAACATGAAAGAAAAGCATTCAAGAAACATGGTTGCAATCCTTCCCAACATACCCAACATACATACAAGCATTCAAATAACAACACCATAGCATTTAAGCATAAAACAAGCATAAAAATCTGAACAAGGGAGATGAAGAACTCCTACCTTCACAAAGAGGTAATGGTAAATGAACAATTTGAGTACAGCTTTTCCCTTCCTTGCCTTCAATCTTCCAAGATTCCTCTCTAAAAGTAGAGATTGGGTAACAACCCACACTACTCCAAGAAGGACCTCTAAATAAGTCTCAAACTCAACCACCAAAAAGGGAAATTACTTCCCTCACCCACCTATAAATCTAGAAGTTTCTAACTCAACCCATACCAAGGTTAACCACTAAGTGGAGTTGAGGTGATGCAACTCATGGTAACCACTTGCAATTTTCGCACAAAGGCAAAAATAGACTTTCTAAGTGACCTCAAAAGTCAATAAAAGGGGCTTAGGGGTTGGAAAATGTCCCCAACCCATATCCATACCCCTTGGGTATAAAACTTTCATGTTTTGAAACATTAGGAATAGATTTAGAACCAAAAAAAAGCTAGGAAATATTTAGGACCATCTAACAACTCTAAAAATGAAAATTAAGCACTAATCTATATTAAGGGATGCCTAAACTTGATTAAGAAACAAATTAGAAAAAAGAGACACTAACTGAATTCGACTTAGGTCTAAAGGTTACACAGTTAACCCTAACTAGCATGCTGGAATGCATATGAAAATTTATGAGTGTTAAGTGACACTATAAGAACACAGTTAAGAACATTAACAATTACTGATCACAGAAAGATACATACATACATCTCACAATTAATTTAGTTACAAATAATAAGGTTTCCACAATTAGGACACAGGGATTAGTTCTGTTCCTCCAACGGGTTTCTCGACTAAATATCATGCACACTCATTGCACACATCAGTAGTCCCATAAAATCACATGCACATATGTATATATACGTATTAGAAATCACATAAATTGAAACATACATCTTAAAATCAATCAGGGTTTCTTTCATCCTACTTATATACTCAATGATAAAATAATTCCATAATCAGTGTGATAATCCTACATTTACTTATTTCATCAACATACATATACACAAAATAATAAAAGACAAACATTAAATATCTGGAAGTAAACATCACACAACATGAAATAATATAATATGATATGTTCAGTGTATCTAATAGTGTCTCGACATATCGAGTCATAAGTATCAAAATAATAATGTAACAACTAAGGCTATGAAGGGTTAGGGCAAGGCCTCACGTCCTCCCCCACTAGGCATGAACTTCCTCCTGGAGTTCATCAAAAGATAAGGGTACTGAGATTGCATCCATGGAACATCCTCCCATAAAGTCGTAACCTCATCATAGCAATCTCGTGGGACCCTAACCTAGTCCAGCTCTTGACCTCGAAGTGCTAGGGTCTGTCAGGCAATAATATGGATAGGCTCCAGTGCTAACTGGCTGACCAGCTCCACCTGTAGCCTCAATCACTGTAGCCTGATGCTGAATCTGGTGGTTGTCAACTACTATAAAAAATCTGTGGGACTTGCCCATGTCTCCAACTGTCGGCTCTGAAAAAGCCCCTCTCTGACCACTGGATGACTGTCCCTGTGGACACTCTCTAGCTATGTGACCCATGCCACCATAAGTGTAGCATGGTCCTTGGGTATAAGATCGTGCATCCTATGATCCAGACTATTGTGGGCCTCCTAACTTGCTAGACCCATTGTATCCACCCCTAGAAGACTACTGAGTCTGCACTGACTGTGGCTATGGGGTATGTACTTTCTGATCCTGTTGTAACTGCCATTGCTTGGGCTCGGAGCCCTGGTAACCCTGTGAGGGTTCTTGCTACTACTATTGAGACTGTCGGCCCTTAGAGGAACCTAGTGTATAGTTCTAATTGCCTTTCCAAGGGGGTTTCTGTTGGGTAGAGTTTTGGTTCTGAGACTGATCCCATGACTCCTGCCTACCTCGAGTATCCTTAGCAACTAGTGCTATCTCTACTACCTATTTGAAGGTGGTAGGGAAGGCCATCCGAACTAGACCTTGAAGTGAGAAATTCAAACCCATGATAAAAAGATGCACCCACAGTTTCTTATCCTTAATGTATTCCACATAAGGAAGGAGCTTGAGAAACCTACTCTCGTACTGAGCCATTGTAAGACCTCTCTAATAAAGAGAATAAAACTCCTCTATCTGCTTCTATCAAAAATGTTCTGACAAGTACCTCTCTTAGAATCTTTCTAGGAATGACTCCCATGTGAGGGTATCCATCCTCACTCCTCCTATGGTCTCCTCCTGATGCCACCAATTGGAGGCATCTCCTCTCAATTGATGAACTGCTAGGTGTGCCTTTAGATTACTCCCATAAGGACATAATCCAAAGCATCGTTGTAGGCTCTATAACCATGCCTCTGCTACTATTCCTTCAGTGGAACCGGTAAAGAATGGTGGCCTGAGTTGAATCAACTCCCTGATATCATCTCCTATATGTCTAGGAGGCCTGTCAAGTGGGGCTCCTCTCTAGTGTATTGACTCACCTTCATGCTCATCCTACCCCTCTAACTGTCTCGATGGGGGACTTGTAGTCCTCTCTCTACCTCTGGGCCCACCTCCATTGGGCCCCTTTGCTTCCACTATTGGAATCTGCTGACCTGGCTGAACTAAGGGTACTACCCTCTACTGAACTACACCGATCAAAGTCTGAAGGGCATCTATAATGTCCTTATTTAGGTTCAATGGTGGTGGAGGTGGAGGTGGCGGTGGTGGAGGTGGTCCATCCTCCTATCCCTCTCTACCACCTCTTGCCCTATGACCTCTGCCTCGTCGGTTGCTTTGAGAAACAGGAGGCATCCTACACAATTTAATGTTTAGTTTTAAGTTTTAGAAGCATAATGGTTTTAGGTTCTTAGTGTTGAAACATGGGCCTTGATACCAAAATGTCATACCCAAACTACGAGGCAAAACACAATTTTTTTTTTGTTTTTAATAATTAAAAAGCTCTAAGTCTGATAAGGTTGTGATCACAGATAAAGTAAAGGTTCTCTACATTTCATCTTAAGTTTATAAACTTGTGGAGGAATACATCGTTAAGATTTGAGCTTTCGTTATTAAAATGATAACATCATTGTTACGTTACTACATAATTATACTTAATTTAAATTGCTTTAATTAGAATCTAATTTTAACAATTACTAACCAATTCTTGATTAAAACTAACAAAATTACATTTAAATAATTATTTGAAATAGTAACTAAAAACATAAACTATCTTTACAAAACAAAATGAAAATTTAAAATAACTTTAATAAAATAATTGCTAACTAATACTACTCTATATAACATCAACTAGATCTTATTAAACTTAAATTTAATTACATAACAACTATCTAAATTTATATATGATCTATCTACATATAAAATTAAGTGACTAAATTTAAATATAACTTAACTTTGCATCCTATGATCCAGACTATTGTGGGCCTCCTAACTTGCTAGACCCATTGTATCCACCCCTAGAAGACTACTGAGTCTGCACTGACTGTGGCTATGGGGTATGTACTTTCTGATCCTGTTGTAACTGCCATTGCTTGGGCTCGGAGCCCTGGTAACCCTATGAGGGTTCCTGCTACTACTATTGAGACTGTTGGCCCTTAGAGGAACCTAGTGTATAGTTCTAATTGCCTTTCCAAGGGGGTTTCTGTTGGGTAGAGTTTTGGTTCTGAGACTGATCCCATGACTCCTGCCTACCTCGAGTATCCTTAGCAACTAGTGCTATCTCTACTACCTATTTGAAGGTGGTAGGGAAGGCCATCTGAACTAGACCCTGAAGTGAGAAATTCAAACCCATGATAAAAAGATGCACCCGCAATTTCTTATCCTTAATGTATTCCACATAAGGAAGGAGCTTGAGAAACCTACTCTCGTACTGAGCCATTGTAAGACCTCTCTAATAAAGAGAATGAAACTCCTCTAGCTGCTTCTATCAAAAATGTTCTGACAAGTACCTCTCTTAGAATCTTTCTAGGAATGACTCCCATGTGAGGGTATCCATCCTCACTCCTCCTATGGTCTCCTCCTGATGCCACCAATTGGAGGCATCTCCTCTCAATTGATGAACTGCTAGGTGTGCCTTTAGATTACTCCCATAAGGACATAATCCAAAGCATCGTTGTAGGCTCTATAACCATGCCTCTGCTACTATTCCTTCAGTGGAACCGGTAAAGAATGGTGGCCTGAGTTGAATCAACTCCCTGATATCATCTCTTATATGTCTAGGAGGCCTGTCAAGTGGGGCTCCTCTCTAGTGTATTGACTCACCTTCATGCTCATCCTACCCCTCTAACTGTCTCGATGGGGGACTTGTAGTCCTCTCTCTACCTCTGGGCCCACCTCCATTGGGCCCCTTTGCTTCCACTATTGGAATCTGCTGACCTGGCTGAACTAAGGGTACTACCCTCTACTGAACTACACCGATCAAAGTCTGAAGGGCATCTATAATGTCCTTATTTAGGTTCAATGGTGGTGGAGGTGGAGGTGGCGGTGGTGGAGGTGGTCCATCCTCCTATCCCTCTCTACCACCTCTCGCCCTATGACCTCTGCCTCGTCGGTTGCTTTGAGAAACAGGAGGCATCCTACACAATTTAATGTTTAGTTTTAAGTTTTAGAAGCATAATGGTTTTAGGTTCTTAGTGTTGAAACATGGGCCTTGATACCAAAATGTCATACCCAAACTACGAGGCAAAACACAATTTTTTTTTTGTTTTTAATAATTAAAAAGCTCTAAGTCTGATAAGGTTGTGATCACAGATAAAGTAAAGGTTCTCTACATTTCATCTTAAGTTTATAAACTTGTGGAGGAATACATCGTTAAGATTTGAGCTTTCGTTATTAAAATGATAACATCATTGTTACATTACTACATAATTATACTTAATTTAAATTGCTTTAATTAGAATCTAATTTTAACAATTACTAACCAATTCTCGATTAAAACTAACAAAATTACATTTAAATAATTATTTGAAATAGTAACTAAAAACATAAACTATCTTTACAAAACAAAATGAAAATTTAAAATAACTTTAATAAAATAATTGCTAACTAATACTACTCTATATAACATCAACTAGATCTTATTAAACTTAAATTTAATTACATAACAACTATCTAAATTTATATATGATCTATCTACATATAAAATTAAGTGACTAAATTTAAATATAACTTAACTTAAAAACTTAAAGGATACAAACTATACTAAAACTAATCCTAACATAATTCATTACTAACTTAAAACTTTAATAAATAATAAAAAGTAACTACATAACATAATATACACTAAACTTAACCCTAACCTACCTATACTAACCCTTCCCCCCTATACTCAAACTTACCCCTTCTCCCATGCGCTTTCCCAAAAGGACTTGTGCATCCCAAGTGTTGTCCTTTGTACAACACTCTGCCCAAGCAAAGTAGGCACAGTCATACTTGACAATGAGGTACCCAAGGTGACAACAAGGGTGGAAAAACAATTATATTTGTTTTTTCTTGTTTGTTTATAAAACTAATAAAACTTTCCATCCAAGCATAAGGTGAGTGCCCAAGTTAAAAAGGGTTAAGGTGATGGGATGTGGGGACAGAGTGACATCACCCCTCCTAAATGACAATTTTGACTTTGCAACGAAACAACTTTTTTAAATACATGACCCAAAACTGACGCCAAGATGGAGGTTAAATGCAAAAATTTTATTAGGTAAGAATAGATATTAGGATAGTTTAATATGATAAAAGTTTATTTTTGAATTATTACATTTATTTATAATTTGATTAATTTAAATATATATATTTTTCAACCAAAATATAAAAAGGAATCTTTTAAAGATTCTCTATTGCTATGAGGGGAATAAATTGGTTCTCCATACAAAAACCAGAGAGTTTTTACACTTTGGTGGAAATTTTTTTTTGAAGTCATAATTTTTCTAAGCATACATTTTCAAGCCACTATATTTTTTTTTACAAAGGGGTATTATGTGTTTTTTCTTTGAAGTAAATCTAATAGGACTTCTTGCAACTAAATAAACCAAGAGATATAATTATCCATTAAACCACAATGCAGGAATTGATTTAATTCCAATAATCACAAAAACTGACCTTCATTCATAATATAATTTTTTTTTTGCTTTCAACATATAAGGAAACTTGAAAATTTGCCTAATTGAATCAACATCATTTTCATCCTTTTTTTTTATGTGCATCCATATAACTAAAAATTACAATTAAATCTCATGATAAGCAATATTAATCAATCACCATTTTATTGGCAAACCTGATTCAAAGGCTTAGCCAGGAAAGAACCAGGAAGAAAACCCAGCATCGTTGCCATTACAATAAGGTTTTGAAATACAAATTACATAGGATTCCAATTCCAAAATTACAACAGTTTAATTGAATTTCCTTCATGACCCTCATCAAGGATTCCATATCAATTTCTGCAACACATTTCTAAGAACCGTGGAGAGAACAGAATCTGATCAGGTGTCAACAAGCATGACCAAAAGATAAATCAAACATGCATATTCATACTAGTTTTTCACAACAAGATTCAAAATGAATCAAAACTAAGGAAAGGTGGATTTTTCCAATAGGAGATGTTAGACACAACACCAAATCACGTGCCCAATTGGGGCTATAAATCAAGAACTTTCGTTCTTTCATTCTTACATGCCAAAACTCATACGTGGTTTGTGCTGATAGGTAGGGGCCCATAACACCCTACCCTCTCTCCCTTTTATCATCCTGAGAAGAGACTCTACACTGTTGGAGTCCAATTAAAAGGACCTTTCCCAAAATTGGTCACTTCTACCCTATCCAAGGGTGAGTAATACCAAAAAACCCATATAAGAAAACTTCAAAATTCAAACATAAACATGAAAGAAAAGCATTCAAGAAACATGGTCGCAATCCTTCCCAACATACCCAACATACATACAAGCATCCAAATAACAACACCATGGCATTTAAGCATGAAACAAGCATAAAAATCTGAACAAGGGAGATGAAGAACTCCTACCTTCACAAAGAGGTAATGGTAAATGAACAATTTGAGTAGAGCTTTTCCCTTCCTTGCCTTCAATCTTCCAAGACTCCTCTCTAAAAGTAGAGATTGGGTAACAACCCACACTACTCCAAGAAGGACCTCTAAATAAGTCTCAAACTCAACCACCAAAAAGGACAATTACTTCTCCCACCCACCTACAAATCTACAAGTTTCTAACTCAACCCATACCAAGGTCAACCACTAAGTGGAGTTGAGGTGATGCAACTCATGGTAACCACTTGCAATTTTCGCACAAAGGCAAAAATAGACTTTTTGAGTGACCTCAAAAGTCAACAAAAGGGGCTTAGGGGTTGGAAAATGTCCCCAACTCATACCCATACCCCTTGGGTATAAAAATTTCATGTTTTAAAACCTTAGGAATAGATTTGGAACCAAACAAAAGGTAGGAAATATTTAGGACCATCTAAAAACTCTAAAAATGTAGATTAAGCACTAATCCAGATTAAAGGATGACTAAACTTGATTAAGAAACAAATTAGCAAAAAGAGACACTAACTGAATCTGACTTAGGTCTAAATGTTACATAGTTAACCCTAACTAGCATGTTGGAATGAATATGCAAATTCACGAGTGTCAAACGACACTATAAGAACATAGTTAAGAACATGAACAATTATTGATCACAGAAACATACATACATACATCTTACAATTAATTTAGTTACAAACAACAAGGTTTCCACAATTCACACATAGGGATCAGTTATGTTCCTCTGTCGGGTTTCTCGGCTAAATATCCTGCACATTCATTGCACACATCAGTAGTCCCATAAAATCACATGCTCATATTTATATATACGCATCAAAAATCACATAAATTGAAACATACATATTAAAATCAATCAGGGTTTCTTTCATCCTACTTATATCCTTAATCATAAAAAAAAATCCATAATCAATGTGTTAATCTTGCATTTACTTATTTCATCAACATACATATACATAAAACATTAAATTACGAACATCAAATATCTAGAAGTAAACATCAAACAACATGAAATAATATAATATGATATGTTCAGCGTATCTGATAGTGTCTCGACGTATCAAGTCATAAGTATCAAAATAATAATGTAACAACTAAGGCTACGAAGGGTCGGGGCGAGGCCTCACATATGTTGAAAATGAATTTGTAATATTTTATTTTGAAAATTTATATAAATCTTATAATTTAATAATGCTTTGTATAATAAAAAAGTATAAATAATTATTTTATATAGTTTTTCATTTTAAGATCATCATTAAACTATTTATTGCCGATTCAAAACTAATTAAAAACTAATTTTCATTTAGAATTTGATATGACATCAAGTAAAAGATAAAATATAATAGAAACGTTACTAGATCTTATATTTCTAGAAAAAAATCACATTTAGATGTAGATTCTAATTATAAATTTAAGTTATCTCATTTTATAAAATAGAAAGTTCATTATTTTAAAGATTTGGAATGATTTGCATGAAAAATAAATAAATACATGTTTTGTATATTTATTTCTACTTTTCATAAATTTTACAATTATAAAGATGAAACCAAATCCATTAAAAAATACACATTAGAATAGAAATGTTATTTACATAGAAAAATATAGAAATATTTCATTTATATCTAGATTTTAGATTTTAGTTCTAAATTGATTGGTGATTTTTTTTAAATATAGATATTACTAAAAATATAATAAAAAATAAGAAATGTTGGTTATATATAGGGAGATTAATTTTACTTTTTATTCAATTTCACAATTATAGAGATACTTTATCCATTTAAAGTCAATTAATTTGTACTAATGTTATCATAATACAAAAAAATAAGCATCTATCCACCTAAATCATAAGAATCAATGGTTTTATCTTTTTTTTTGTAATTATTCAAATTCAAGCAATACAAATGGTGACATAATCATATATCTTTTCCATATATATTTTTTCATTGATTATAAATTTAACTATAATTAATTATTAATCATCTATATAAATATTAAAAATAATCACAATTCTAACCATAATGCTAAACCCTAACAATAACCACAATCCCAATTCTAATGTAACCCATCCCCACCCCTAACATAGACCCTAATCCAAACCCTAACTATAATGTAAAACCTTAATCGTACCATATAAAATCAAACATAATGTGAACCCTAACTTAATTCTAGGTTGTGTATAATTGAAAAATTTATTCACTTATCAATTTATTTAAGTGTCTTAATCAATTAATCACCAATATAACATTAAGCTTATTAAATGATAACTAAAAAATTTAACTCTAACCTTAACAATATTTGAGCTTCCAATACCTTCCAAAATCTCAATATTCCTAAATGGTAAACCCTAATCCTTACCTTTATCTATATACATAACTATAATACCAATTATAATCCTAACCCTATTTCTAATATATCTATAATCTAAATTATACATTTAAAACTAGACCTAACCCTAACCACAATACCCATAATACTAAGGTTGATGCAAAGCCTTGTCCTAACAAAAATCCTAACACTAACCCCATCCCAACAATAAAAACCCTAAACATAAACAAAATACTAATCCCCATTATAATAGTATCCATGATGTAAATTTTTACCCTCACCATAATTTTGACCCTAAATTGTAAACCCTAATCCTAATTCTAAACTATAAACCTAAACCCTAGAGATAATCCAAACTCTAACACTAAGCATAACCCAAATAGTTACCTAGCCATTTTTCTACACTAAGAATAACCATATCCCTAACTATATCACTAATCCAAAATTTAAGACTGAACCTAACTCTAAATACAACTCAAATACTAACCTTAACCTTAAACCCTAACTATAATCATAATCATTACTTTAACCCCAACACTAATCTAATCCCTTAGAATCTAAACTCTGACCCTAATCATGAGTGTGGCACTAATGATAATCCTATACTTCTAACCAAAACTCTAATCCTAATATTAATTTTAAACCTTGTCTTAACCATATCCCAAACCCTACACCTAGCTATAATCCTATACCTATCCGTATATAACCTAATCATATGTCCAATTTAAACTCTAACCTTATCCTAGCCATAGTTTAATCTTGATATAAATTATAACCCTAATCATGGTTATAAGTGTAATCCTAATGTACAATCCTAGAGTAATTCCACTCTTAAATGCTAACCCTAATTATGATATAAATTGCAATCTTAATCCTAATTATAATTGGAATCCTAAAGTAATTCCATCATTTTGTTGGCTCTTATAAAAACTTTATTGCTAACCCGAATAGTGTTTTATAATCATAATATAGGCCCTAACCAATTTTTTTTAAATAATAGAATTGTTTCTTTAGTAAGATATAAATGTTGATATCATGCTAGGTTTTGAAATGGAATGGAATTTTCTAGATAAAATAATTGAAAAGATTTAAAAATATAGTATCTTAAATAAGTGAGTAAAATTTAGTAATGTAGTGCTATTTATTTATTTGTATACAATTAAATAATTATAAATAATTAAATTAATAACATTTTACCATTGATATTTAAAATTATAATTGAGAATTTAATGTATTTAAAAAATATTATAACAATATGAAATCTACATGTATTTTATTTTGGTTAGGGTAATAGAATTTTATATGAGAGTTGACACAACTTTGCCAATGAGTTGATTGTATAGAATTTTAGAAAAATAATTTAAGGTCATATTGACATGCAAGTTAACCCTAAAAGGAGGATATGCAAGGTAACCCAAAAATGCAAACCCTAAATGAAAGATAAGTTTTCAGATGTCATGCATAGTAATGAGCATATAAAGAGATCCATGTAGTATCCATTGAATATATTTTAACATGTTGTAGAATTAATAATAATAAATTATGTGTTTTTTAAGAATATTAAACATAAATTTTCAAATATATTATATTACTATATAATCTTGTATTATCATTAGTAGTATATTATAGTATTAATAAATTCTAATGATTTATTAATTAATTAGTACTCTTTTATTAATCTTGTAACTTTATTGTTAATTTTTTATAGTTACTAAAATATTATAATTAGTATTTTGATTATCAAGTAAAATGATATTCTAGTATTTTATAGTTTCATATTGAATAGATACATGTTCCTAATGGAAAGGAGTTTGACTTGAAATTTAAATCAAATCTTAATAATAATAAGATTTATAAAAATTGAAAATATAAATGTATAATTTAAGTTGAGATGTGTGAAAAGAAAGGGGAAAGTGAAGATTTTAAAAAAGTTAATGGACTTTATAGAAGAGGAAGAAATATCTCATAGTAATTCTCCACAAACACTAGAAAAATATAAGTGTTGTAGTAGTTTTTATACTAATTAGAAATTTTAATTTAATATTGAATATTACCAAGTATAATCAATAATTTTATTTTAGAAATAAAGTTGTGATAATGATAGTACTGGATATATAGTATATAATAATATTTGTTAAGTATTTTAAATTGTGATAGTTTAGTACTTTATATATAGAAAGAGTTAATATAGTACTAGATATATAGTATATATTAACATTTTAAAGTATTTTAAATTATAAAAGGTGCATTTTAAGGTAGTCTACAATCCTGTATGACTAGAACTCATCTGAGTTTGTGTGACATTATTGCCTATGTGTCATTATCTGGCTTTGTCCTTTTCCTTTATGCATGTCATGTCTTTGTGCATTTTATTGTTTGTGTGTCTTGTTTATTTTTCCTTCTCCAAAGTTTTTTCTTTCTTTTTCGCTAGTTTGGTTAGGTATGATTGACCCCTTCATTGGCTCCTGCATGTGAGTCTGAGTTGAGGATGCAATGCATTTCCATGATGATATGCAATTTGATGCAAACACTTTAGGTAATGATAAACCAGAGGGTTCAAGCAATGATGGCAAGAAATGCCTAGATAATGGAATCATTAGTAACTCAAGCCCTAAGAAGAAGAATGAAAAGCCTTCTTATAAAGTAGTTCTTGCTGATGATTCAGTTCTAGTTTGTCCCACTTCTTCTTGTTTTTGTAGTGTCCCCATCTTTTTAGCATATCAATGGAGTTCTTAGCCTTTACATTCTCCGAAGGCCAAGTAGAGAAATAAGGAGAAATTGATTAAATTAATTTCTTATATTAAAGTCAAAAAAGAAAAAAAGTGACTTTATATTTAATTAATTTAATTTATTAGAGAATTTATTAATTATTGGAAAGGGGAAGCTTCTAGTAATTTAATTTTCTAGAAGCACAATTAATTATTGTATTGTAAGATAGAAGCTTCTAGCAAGTGCATTAATTATTGGAAGAGGGAAACTTCTAGTAATTTGATTTCCTAAAAGCACATTAATTATTGGAAAGGGAGAAACTTCTAGAGAATGCAATTATTAATTATTTTATTTCCTTCTAGGAGGGTCAAGGAAAAGTATAAATAGAGGTGAGAGCTTCATTGTTTATCATCCAATTTTGTGAATTGCATTTGATATCAAGTTGGGAGATGAAACTAAGGTTTCTAATTTTAGTCAACCATTGGACAATGTTAACTCTTTAGAGTTGCAACCATTTGAGGTGGTGAAATATCCATCGAATTTGGTACTTAGGAGACCTTCAATTTAGGAGTTCAATTTGTGCTTAGTTGGAGAAAAGATTTTGGCTGCTACAGTACAGATGCACGATGTTGTGCTGTAGTATCTATGTTTGATTCATTCCCATTCTCGAGCATCACTATTATCATTGTACTCATCAACATATGATTTTTCTATGATAATTTAGAATTAAAATTTTGGCATTATTATATTCATTGTTTTGCATCTAGTTTCCATGTATTTGCACTAATAATACCAAAAGAATTGCATTTGCATATTAGTTTATTTTAAGAGGATATTACATTGGTATTAGAGCTATATCCTACCATCCTGAGGGTTTAGCAATCACATGCAGCCACCTGGGATTGGCTCTCATAGATTTTCCACTCATAGGCAAGCTTTATTTGACAAGGAACAAGTTTTTCAGGTAGCCAGATACCATAGGTGACAAGCATGAGCATAGCCCATCAAGAGACAATAGGGATGAAGATCAAGAAATAAGGGAATTTTATAGAGCAATGGCTATAGGAAAAGAGAGAATGGCACAAGCTTTGCAAACACTCACCACCATGGTTGAGCACATGAATCCATAGGATAGACATAATTAGGAACAAGAGGATAATAGGAGTACAGTGGGATCACCTAGAGCTTGTAGAACTCTTTCTAGAGTAGTAGATAGGTCCACACATCCTACCTTTGTTAGAGAAGAACCAGTACAAGAACCAGAAGAGGAAGTCAAGGATGAGACATTTATAGATATCCTTATGGCTACAAATGATGAATAGGAATGATTAGCACTGCAGGTTCAAGAGAGGATGACTTTTGAGAGGTTTGTGAGCCAAAGAAGAGAACACTACCATACACTCAGATAGAATAGGAGACCTCATGGCAAGAATAATGAATTAAAGTAGGCTATAGGGAAGCTTTCCTTGACTACATTTGATAGGAGTGGCAGAATGACAGTGCAAGCTTAGGTCCACAAGCTTGATACATTCTTAGCACTAAGACCTATGATAGAAGTGGAAGCAATAGAATATGCCATGCTACATTTAGAGGGAGTGACACATGATTGGTGGTACCATGGGATGGTTACCCTTCAACATAACCAAGTGACTTCATCTCAGGACTTTGTGGATAGGTTGGTAGAGAGGTTTGATAAGAAGGATCCAGAAGTCTACTTCAAGGAGTTGGCACAATTGACACAAATAGGCAGATTAGAGGATTTTATTAGTGATTTTTAGATGCTATCTGTTATGGTTCTAGATATATCAGATAGAAAATTGGTTGTTTTGTTCATGGAGGGATTATTAAACCACTAAAGGGTTGGGTAAAAGCCTTTGATCCATTCAATTTGCAAGGAGCCATTAAGAAGGCTAGAAGTATGGAACAAGTAGCCTTGGTAAATAAATTTCAGTCAAAGGGAGCATCATCCAGCAAAGACAAACCATTCTTCAAGAAACTGGAAAGAAATGAAACAAAGGTTGAAAATAAAGATAAATCATTTGCTCCTTTGGATAGGGAGACATTGAATGATTTAAGAAAGAAAAAAAAAAAAATTATTACAAAGGACCCTACAACATGAACCATGACTATCCTCTTAGACCAAAGGGCAAAGATAATAGAATTATGTGGGCATACTATGAGGAATCAAAATCAGATAATTCAAACAAGCAATCAGATATAGAGGAAATAGATGGTGAGAAAAAGGAAAACAAGGCTGAAAACTTGTCTAAAATGGAGTTCAAGGATTGGAAAGGAGATGGGCAACTTAGGGAAGCTCTTCTCACTAGTATTAAGCAAGAAGGATCATTTTGAATGAGAGGAGTACTTGCTAGTCAACAAGTTATAACCTTGGTTGATACTAATGCTACTCATAATTTCATTGATGCTAAGTTGGTGGAAAGGCATGGCATACAAATAGAGGAGTTTAGGGGAATTAGAGTGAGGGTAGTTGATGGCTATGTCCTTAATTGTGATTGTAAGATCACTAGATTCTAATTCAAAGTTAATAATTGTGCCTTTAAGGAAGATTTCTATGTTGTACCTTTGGGAGATATAGATACAGTCCTTGGAATAAGTTGGTTGCATGATATTGGTGAATTCACTCTTAATCTCAAGGAGATGGAGATGAGGTTTAAAGTAAATGGGAGGACATAGATTCTTAAGGCAATCAAGAATAGTGATTTCAAAATGGTCTTTTCTAGAGGATGGTTAGATTGATTCGACATGATCAGATGGAGTGGGTAGTAGATTGCATGTTAATGCCATCACATGAGGGGCAATAGAAGACTGTATATTCTCCTAATATTCAGAAGCTTAGAGTTAAACACTCTAAGGTTTTCAATGACATTCCACTAGGTAGACCACCAAATAGGGGTATTGAGCACATCATTGAGTTAGAGGAGGGGGTTAAGCCCATCATGATTACACATTACAGGCATCCAAAAAGGTTGAGGATGAAATTGAAAAAACCATAATGGAAATACTTGCTATGGACCACATTAGACCAAGTAAGTCTCCTTTTTGCTTCCTCAGTGGTACTAGTGAAGAAGGATGAGACATTAAGGATGTGCATTGATTATAGGGTGCCTAATAAGAAGACTATTAAAAATTGGTACCCTATTCCCATGATCGATGAATTGATAGAGGAGCCTCATGGAGCTTGCTTCTTCTAAAAAATAGATCTGAGATTAGCTTATCACCAGATCAGAGTTAGAGAGTAGGACATTGAGAAGATAGCCTTTAGATCTTAATTGTGGCCATTTTGAGTTTGTAGTTATGTCATTTTGGCTAACTAACACACCTGCTACTTTTTAGGCAACAATGAATAGGGTTTTTCATTCTCAGTTGAGGAAATTCGTACTTGTCTTCTTTGATGATATCTTGATGTATATAAGATCTTGAGAGGAGCACTTGGTTCACCTTGACATGGTGCTAGATATATTGGCCAGAGAGTTCTTGTATGCAAAGGAGTCAAAATGTGATTTGGGTATGACAGAGTTATTATATTTGGGTCACATCATCAATGCAGAAGGTGTATGCATGGATCTTTAAAATATTTGTGCCATTGCGAAGTGCCCTTCATTGATGAACCTTACATAATTGAGGGGTTTTATTGGATTATGTGGTTTCTACAGGAGGTTTGTGGATGGATATTTCAGGCATGCAACACCCTTGATAGATTTGTTGAGAAAGGGAGCTTTCTTGTGGACTCTTAAGGCATAGGAGTGTTTTGAGAGATTTAAGGAGTTGATGACTTCCTGTCTAGTGTTATCATTACTAGATTTTAGCAAACCCTTTGAGCTAAATTGTGATTCTTCTAGAGAGGGCATTGGAGCAATGCTTATGTAGGAGAAGCACCCTATTGCTTATTAGAATAGGAAATTAAGAGGGCTAGAGTGGAGCTTCAACATATATGATAAGGAGATGTTAGCCATTATGTATGCTTTGGCTAAATTTAGGCAATATTTGGTAGGTAAAAGTTTTTGTATCAAAACTAACCATAATAGCCTAAAAAACTTTTTGGGGCAATGAGATCTCAATGATAGGCAACAAAAGTGGGTAAGCAAGTTACAATCCTATGACTTTGATATTACATATTTTAAAGGGACACAAAATGTAGTTGGTGATGCTTTATCATGTAGGCCCCATTTGAGTTTATTGATAGATATATCAAAGGATTGGAGACACTTGATCCTTTTAGAGTATGCAAAGGATGCGTGGACCACTGGATTTATAGATAGAACTATTTAGGATAGTAGATACACCCTTGTGAATAAGCTCATCATTTATAAAGGGTGAATATTTTTGGTTCCAGGCTCAATAGTGAGGAGGATGGTTCTAAAATTGTCATGTCCCCTTTTTAGCAACATAAATTTAACAGGAGATTTTCCTATCATCGACTCTCGTAGGCAAATGATTATGGGAAGAGGGTCATTTTTGTCTTCCGATAATTATAATTTTGCTCTTGAAGGATAATAATTAAGTAGGTGGGGGCCTACTCATTCTAATATTAAATTAAGGTTGTACTTTAACTTTATAAAGTTATTTATTTAATTTTATAAAGTTAATGATTGAAGTACATCATAAAAGATGATTTCGGAAAACTTCCAGAAACTTCTCAGCGAAGTGAATAAATAGAGGGCATAAGGCTCCCATTTAAGCAAGCGGTTTTTTGGATTGTATTTTAATTATCAGTTGGAGCAATTTGTAGTCTCTGGTCTGCAAATTTCCAGAGGTCTTTGAGAACAGAAACTCTCTTAGATCTGCATAACTGAGGAGGTGAGATATCTTCCGAAGGGTTGCTCATTGGAGATGGCATTCAGCCATTTCATGTTGAAATAATTTGCATATTCAGATTACTGATAGGGTGATGTTTTGGAGTCTTGAGGATTGGTGGATCTAAAACCATAAGAGAACCCACATTGTAGTCGACAATAGCAGCTTAGAGTATTTATAGCTTGAACGCTCCACTCCTAGAGACTGATCGCAAGAGCTAATACCATTAGAAGATTGCACCAGGAGTAGATTAATATTTAGTCTGGGACACCCGACTTCAAGAACAGGATCGCGTTGGGCTGGGAAAAATTTGGTCTTACATAAGGATTCCACTCCCTTTGTAGTCTGCCAGATCGGCATTCTCCTTGGGCACCCTTACAAATCGCAGATTAGAAGGACCATTCCAGATTGAACCCGACCTGAATCTTCCCACCATTTGCTGCTGAAACACTAAGAATGTGGGGGATGCAAAATGTTGACCTGAAGAGCTAGTAACGATATAGGCGACGAGGGCAGTCTGGGCACGAGATGGTGGGAATGGTGAGTCGACTCCGTTCAGAAGGAAAAGACAATACAATAAGAACAGGCACCAGCTGAGTACCGACTCAGGATCCATTCGGTCACCATGTTGTAGATGGCGGAAGAATTTGTGACCTCCTTTGAAGATGGGAAAATAACCATGGCCGACCCATATTTCATGCAAGAGAAATTAGACTGGACAGGGGTGCGAAGGAAATTATAAATCACACCAGTATTGTGGCAGACGATTTAAATTCGTAGAGCGGCATCACAAACGGCGGACCTCATTAAGAGTAAGGAATTTTGGGTTTACCTTTGGTATCATTTCCATTAATTGTAAAATGGAGCATTCATGAAATTTTTCAATAAATGGTGTAAGATGTTGTTTCCAGGTTAACAAATGTTGATTAGAATTATCATTGCAAATATTATTACCTTCATTTTCAGTGAAATGACTAAAACACTCCTTTAAGTTTGGCGGATTTAATCTTAAAAGTTACTCTCAAAAAATTAAGTGATCAACGCACCGTCACAGCTTAAGCATTGTTTTAGTAACCTTGATAGTCAGGGACATTTCAAAAATATTTTAGTGATTCACCTATGGTAGGACATCTTGGTTCTACAAGACATACTAGAAGATTAGAGAGCACTTCACATGGAAAGGGCTCAAAGAAAAAGTACTTCAATATATTAGGGAGTGTCCCACCTGCTAGCAGAATAAGCAAGAACATTCCTATCTAGGCAGTTTACTTCAGCCACCTCCGATTCTTGATAGAAAGTGAGAGTTTTTATCTATGGACTTCATCATAGGACTACCTAGAGCCCAAGGTAGGGCAAAAGAAAAAAAAATAATAATAATAATTCTGGATGAGAGAGAAAGTGACAAAAATTAGAGGAGGAATAATAAAAAAAATAAAAAGGAGAAAAGAAAGGAAAAGGAGATTTCTATTTTCGAGGCGCATAGGTGGCGTAAAAAGAAAAATAATAAAAATAGTTGTCATTCCATTAATCAAGGTGTATAGGTGGCAATTTAGAAGTTTGTGAAAAGATCCTTAAATCATGTATTTAATATTTGTTGGGTGCTTAGTTGTATTTGGGTGGGAATTTAATATTTATTTAAAGGTAGTTGTATTTACCTTTTATCCCACATTGGTTGTGTTTGTAATGTCTTGGGTTAGAAGTGCCTATTTAAGAAAGGCCTATTATCATTTGTAATCAAGTTCAAGAAGTTGAAGAAATGGAAGCTCTTCTAATGGAAGTTGGAGAAATAGAAGCTCTTCAAGTAGAAGCTCTTCGGATGTAATTTCTTGTAGAAGCTCTTAAAGAGAAAATATCTCTTATATTGTAAGAATTTGGAGTCCTTTCATTTGGAGGATATTGTAATGAATTTCAAGTATTAATGGAATTTTTATGAAGCGTTTTTGTCATCTATCTATCTCCATATTGTTGCATTTTTGGTTGTGAGTTGGTACGGGTGGTGCGTACCGTCATCAGTGGTATCAGAGCAGGAGTTCCTGAGTGTGCGGATAGATCGCCGAACGTGAGGCAGTTTGCACCAGGACCTTGAGTGGGTGAAGTTTGTCAAGAAGTTCTTGATTGTGTAGACAGATCGCCGACTGTGAGGCAGTTTGCACGAGGTTCTTGTGTTGCATGAGATTTGTCTTCTAAGACTTGATTATGGAGAAGAGAAAGAAGAAGATGACTTTTGTGATTGGATGGATTCTGAGGATTCCTCAACTTGAGAAATTTAGAGCAAGAAATCAACAATCATTGCTAGTTGATTTGCAGAAGCAAGTGAATGAATTAGAAGCTGAGTTGTGGAAACAAAGAGCATGTCACCAGAAAAGAGATGTTGATAATTCTTTGGATGTGGAAAAGAAAGATGATCCAGTGGAAGAGCAAGTGGATGAAGAGGAAATCATTTGCGAACCTAAAGTTGAAGAAGATGAAAGACAAGAGGAAGAGCATGAAGATGGCAAGATTTATGAACCTAAAATAGAGCAAGATGATTTGAAGATTGCAACAATGGAGGAATAATATAGTGCCTTCGTTGGAGATCAAGCAGGTGGAGTAGTTACGTGCATTGTTGATGACATAAAAGAGGCAAGCAAAGATGAAGATGTTAAACAGGTAAATTCTTATGAATCATGGGATGTTGTCTTTGATATGAGTTTAAAAGATATTGATGATGATTTGCATGAGGATCTTGTTAGTGATGTGTGGTATGCAAAGAAAGATTGGTATGGTGTTGCTGAGTTTATTACAGGTGTGATTAATTCAACAAGATTGGATGAGGATGAGAGTTATGCTTGGATAGAGTTCATTGCGAAGGAGTATTTTCAGCAGCAAATAGTTGTTCCGACTAGGTGTTGGAAAAGAAGAAAGAAGGAAATATATCGGCAACGGATACTTGTTCTAGCTATGTGTTGGAGGAAGAGAAAAAAAATCTGTCAACAGTGGCTACTTCATTTTGTGAATCCATATTCACAAAATTTTTCCTACCATGGGAGTCGGATGCAGGAGCATCATGCATCAGCAAAACAAAAAGGTGGAAGATTTGCATGTTGGTTTTTCTTGTCCCTATTGAGGTCGTAGCTTGTGGTGAAGATGAAGATGGTGGTATATCATTCTTTTGGCATCAAAGTGTGGGACACACTTTTCTATCTACCAAGGGAGTCTGATGCAGGAGCATCTTACATGAGAAAATTAAATTATTAGAAAAAAAAAAAAAAAGAGAGGAAAAAAAAAAAAAAGAAAAAAAAAAAAAAAAAAAAAAATTCTGGAGGAGAGAGAAAGTGACGAAAATTAGAGGAGAAATAATAAAAAAATAAAAAGGAGAAAAGAAAGGAAAAGGAGATTTCTATTTTCGAGGCGCATAGGTGGCGTAAAAAGAAAAATAATAAAAATAGTTGTCATTCCATTAATCAAGGTGTATAGGTGGCAATTTAGAAGTTTGTGAAAAGATCCTTAAATCATGTATTTAATATTTGTTGGGTGCTTAGTTGTATTTGGGTGGGAATTTAATATTTATTTAAAGGTAGTTGTATTTACCTTTTATCCCACATTGGTTGTGTTTGTAATGTCTTGGGTTAGAAGTGCCTATTTAAGAAAGGCCTATTATCATTTGTAATCAAGTTCAAGAAGTTGAAGAAATGGAAGCTCTTCTAATGGAAGTTGGAGAAATAGAAGCTCTTCAAGTAGAAGATCTTTGTATGTAATCTCTTCTAATGAATTTCAAGTATTAATGGATGCTTTATGAAGCATTTTTTTTGTCATCTCTCTATCTCCATATTGTTGCATTTTTGGTTGTAAGTATGTACGGGTGGTGTGGCCCGTCATCAACATATATGTGGTTGTGGATCACCTTACGAAGTTTGCACACTTCTTTCCAATCACTGCTACATACACTACTACATAGGTGGCAAAGTTATTCTTTGAGAAGATATTAAAACTACATGGCTTACCTTGGAGCATTGTGAGTGATAGAGAAAATAGATTTATGAGTCATTTTTGGTAGGAGCTATTTAGGTTGTGTGCGATAGAGCTCACTCTGAGTACTAGCTACCACCCTTAGACAGACGGTTAGACAGAGATAATGAATAAATGGGTGGAGGGATATCTCAAAAATTATATAGCAAGGCAATATAAGGCATGGGTAAAGTGGATTTAACTTTGTGAGTATCGCTACAATACCACTTATCACATGTCTATTCAAATTCCACCCTTTATGGCCCTATATGGGTATGAGGAACCCAATTTTATGGATCTACTTTTGAGTGATAGTAGAGTGCCCAATGTAGGTGATTTTTTATAGGAGAGTCAAGACATTGTTAAGATTCTCAAGGATAATATAACCAAGGCACAAAATTAATAGAAGTAGTATGTAGACTAGAAGAGGATAGAGTGGACTTTTGAGGTTGGAGATATGGTGTATCTTATGTTGTAGCCTTACCATCAATTCACTCTCAAGAAGAGTGGTTCCAAGAAACTTAGGCCATGATACTATGGTCCATTTAGGATTATTAGGAAAGTGGGAGAGGTGGCTTATGAGTTAGATTTTCCAACTAATAGTAAGGTGCACAACATTTTTCATGTGTCATACCTCAAGAAGGCACTAGGACATCATATTGTTCCTTCTACAATGCTCCCATCCTTGGATGATGAGAGAAAAGTGCTAGATCCTATCATTGATTTCAAGGAAAGGAACTTGAGGTGGCGCACTGGGAGTATTTGGTGAAATGGAAGGACCTGCTAGTAGAGGATGCAACATGGGAGAATGAGGAGATTTTGCAACATTCAGACTTGAAGTTTCTTGAGGACAAGCAATTTCAGGAAGGGCAGACTATAATGCCCCCATCTTTTTAGCATATCAATGGAGTTCTTAGCCTTTACATTCTGTAAAGGCTAAGTGGAGAAATAAGGAGAAATTGATTAAATTAATTTCTTATAAAGTAAAAAAAAAAGGTGACTATATTTAATTAATTTAATTTATTACAGAATGCACTAATTATTGGAAGCGGGAAGCTTCTAGTAATTTAATTTTCTAGAAGCACAATTAATTATTGTATTGTAAGAGAGAAGCTTCTAGCAAGTGCATTAATTATTGGAAGGGGGAAAATTCTAGTAATTTAATTTCCTAAAAGCACATTAGTTATTGGAAAGGGAGAAACTTCTAGAGAATGCAATTATTAAGTATTTTATTTCCTTCTAGGAGGGTCAAGGAAAAGTATAAATAGATGTGAGAGCTTCGTTGTTTATCATCCGATTTTGTGAATTGCATTTGATATCAATTTGGGAGAAGAAACTAAGTTTTCCAATTTTAGTCAACCATTGGAGAATGTTAAATCTTTAGTGTTGTAACCATTTGAGTTGGTGAAATATCCATTGAATTCGGTATTTAGGAGAGCTTCAATTCAGGAGTTCTATTTGTTCTTAGTTGGAGAAAAGATTTTGGCTGGTACAGTATACATGCACGATGCCACGTTGCAGTATCTATTTTTTATTCATTACCATTCTTGGGCATCACTATTATCATTGTACTCATCAACATATGATTTTGCTATGATAATTCAGAATCCAAATTTTGGCATTACTGTAGTCCTTGTTTTGCATCCAGTTTCCATGTATTTGCATTGATAATACCAAAAGAATTGCATTTGTATATTAGTTCCTTGTAAGAGGATATTACAATTTTGAGGAAATTTTTGAAAGGAAGGTGGTTTTAGAGTGCTCTAATGGAGTGGGAAGATCATTAGCCTATGGAGATAGATGAGATCCTAGAGATGGAGGTGGAGCCACACTTGGAGAAAGAGATGGTAGGAATCCTTCTGATGGCTTAAAAACCCTAACCTTATCTCCCAATAAAGATATGGTTAAAGTAGTTAGAGTAGAATAGAGTCAATTAAAAAGTATTGCTATATTTTTTGTGTGCTTAGATACTAATGCTTTAACATCTCATAAATTTCTTAATGAATGGTTGAATAAAGTCTAGGGAAAAAAATTTGGTTTACATGTTAGTTTCTATAGAATGCTACAAAATGGGCTTTTTATTATTTTTTAAAAAGTCACAATATGTAAGAAAGAATCCTTAAAAAGGTATTTTGGAAAGTTGGTCATTTTTTATTTAGAGTGCACTCTTGGTCACCAAATGGAAAATTTGAAAAATATATAGAAAGATCTACATTGAATTAGGTAGAGATTAAGAATCTTTAAGTAGAGTTTTGGCACTTTATTTCTCATATTTTGAGTCATTTGGGAGATGTCTTATATGTTGAAGAATCTAGTGTTACTCTTCTCTATTTGAACACTCATATTTTGGTTGTCCTTTCTCATAATAATATCTCTCTTGACTTAGAAGGTGAAATTTTCTCATGGTAAGTCTCTCTGTTAGGCAATCTCCATGCATGATTTCATTGTAAGCTTAGTGGTTGTATTAAGAAGCATTGCCCAACTCTTAAAGCATATTTTGATAAGGATAAAGTTAGTATTGATGGTTCTAAAGAGTCAAGCCAGAAGATGGTTTAAAAATAAGGTCATGGTTGAGGAGGGTTCATCCCTAGCCAAAAGTGATAGGCTTGGTAACCTTAACCCTAAGGATTCTTTGTCCCTGAAGTTTTCTTCTAAAGTCAATTTGACTGATAGTGGTGGGTTTGTTTCTTTGTATAACTCTCTCTATGATGGATAATTTAAGGTGATCTTAGTTATTCGTGTTGACCATTCTTCTTCTATAATCAATGGAATCAACTAGTGGAGACTTGAAGAAAAATATATCAAATTATTGGAAAAAAGACTTCTAGGGACATAAAGAAGGAGGATAATGATTTGCAAATTAAACTAAATGAAGAAAATTTTTCTCTTCAGAATATTTAGGGCAACCCCATTTTGGTACATGATCTAGTCTCTACTAAACACCAATTAAGATATTTGAAAAGGTATAAGTTTAAAGTGTAGAGGATCAGGGCCAAAAAGTATTGGTTAAGAGAGGGGGATATAGGGTCTAGATTTTTTTTTTAAAATCATTAGGGAAAAGGAAAAGGTAGAAATGATTGAGGATATCCAAGTGGAGGGAGGAAGAACTAATGACCTTAATGTAATTAGGAATGATTTCTTTAATTTTTACTCTAAATTTTTTACATTAGAATTTGATTAGAGTTAGAAAAAGACTTTGAAAGAATGACTAAAGATGACCTCTAAGAAGATTTTAGAACTAGAAATTGAGAAACTTAGTAGGAACATTTCTATAGATGAGATTTATAAAGAGAATTTGGAGTGAATTGGTGAAGAACTACTGATTTTTAATAATGATGCCTTTGATTATGGGGTCATCAAATTGCTACCCAAAGTTGGAGATAAATCCCTAGTCAAGAATTGGAGGCCTATCACCCTTCTTAATTTATCCTATAAAATTATAGAAAAAAATTTGGCTAGAAGAATTGTAGATATTACTAAAAATATTGTATCAGTCACTCAAATTGGATTCTTAAAGGGTAGATATATTTTGGAGAACCTCATCACTAGTTGGGAAGCTATGAATTGGGAAAAGGTTGGAGGAAATTTTTTTCCTATGATTCTTCTTGATTTTGACAAGGCATGTGATAGAGTTGAGTGGCCCTTTTTCAATGGAATGGTAAAAGCTTTTGGGTTCCCTCCTCATTTTTGAAAGTGGATTGAAATCTTGTTTGAAGAATCTTCTACTATTATTGAGGTAAATGGTGAGATATCAAACCCTATTGTTCTTCAGAGATCTATTAGACAAGGTTTCCCTATTGCCCCCTCCCTATTTGTGATTGCAGCTAATGTTGTCTTCTACAATTTTAAGAGATGTATCTTTGGGATTTCCCATTAAAGGAATTACTCTCCCCAACTTAGAGGAGTTGATTAATGCTTAGTTTGTTGATGATACTACTCTTTATTTGGAATTACTCAAGGATAAATTCTCTTTAGCTCTCAATAGATTAAATTTCTTTTATTTAGCTTCTACAAAAAAAGTGGCCCTTCACAAGTCTTTTGTTCTTGGATGGTTGGAGGTGCCTCCTAGTTGGTTAATCAAGATGGCTTGGAAATGGATTGGGCCTAAAAATATTACTAGATACTTGGGTATTCCATTTTCTCTAGAGCCTTCATTCTCTAACATGTGGGAGTGGATTTTTAGTAAAATTAATAGGAAACATATCAGATGACAAAATCATTCCATTTCTTTGGTTGGGAGAGTGTAGGTTGTTTAGAAAGTCCTTTCTTCCCATCATCTATTCTTTATTTCTACTTGGTTGTTTACCAAATTTTAGTTTAATATGCTTGAAAAAATTCTAAGAGACTCCCTATGGTCTAATGGTATGGGATCCAAAAAAATACATTGCATTAAGTGGGAGTGGTGTTGCCTCCCTAAATATCAAGGGGGCCTTGGGCTAAAAAATATTTAATGAAGGGTGCTCTCCTTAATACCATAAACACATAGTAGAAATAAAGAAATAATAGCCAATGTCAGAACAAAATATGGACATCTTATTATTGCCACAAATGTAGAATTACATAATTCAAAAATACACTATGCTAACCCAAATGGGTGCCTTCATTATAGTAATCTGCAAGACTAAGTTGCAAACTACCACCTAGAGTAGTCCTAGACAATGTTTAGGCCTTTCTTAAATAGGAATTTTTTATGCTACTCAGGAAGGTTCTAGAAATTTAAACTTAATACTTGGGGCTAACAAACCCTAACAATACATAAGAGTTGGCTAAATACATCTTTGACATTTACTTTAGGAATTTTAGGTAGCCCAACTTTAGAATGCCATATCCCTCAAAGCATTGCTCTGATTGGCTCTTATAACCACTTTTTCAAAAATACTAGGTCATGATCTACAAGCTTGGAACTACGCAGATGCCCTTCCGTCGAGTTTTTAAATCTTATCCAAGGCCTCTAAGGCCTTCAAAACTGAGTTCAAAGATTTTTCTTCAAAATTGTCCACCAAAAATATGCAATAACTTCTCTAAAACTTAAGCTGGAGCATTGAGATTTTTATGGTAGGCTTATAATTCTAAAGTGAACCTTCATCTAGAAAATTAGAACATTTTGAGCTAGTATGGAAAACTTACTAAAAATAACAAGTTCCTAGAAATAATAACCCCTTCTCTACTACTCCTTATTAAAATAGAAAAAGATAAAAATAAAAACATTTTTGGGTGATGCAAGATTGCTCTTACATCTAGGATGCTCCTGCATCAAACACCTAGGATAATTTGAGAAGTGACTCTTTCACATCTCAAGTGGTCAAAGAAAAACCAAGATAGTTAACCTCCTCCCTTGCTAGCAATGATGAATCCTTTACTAGCCTCCCTTTCTATTTGACTAGGTATTCCTCATAAGTTTTGTTCCTTGTACTTTTTCCAACATGATTGTCCAGTATCTCCTCAATCTCCTTTGTAGCTAAACTAGCTGCTAAAATACTCTACTATGCTTCTACAACTTCATCTACATCACCTCCTTCATAATACTCTCTCAAATCTGAAATATTAAATACTAGTGAAATATTCAATTTAGTAGGCAACTCTACTTCATAAGCATTTCTAGAATCATGCCTTTTCACTATCTTGCATGGTCCAAACTTTTTCATCTTTAGCTTATTTTATGTACCTACTAGAAAATGCTCCTTTCTAAAATAAACCATAACTTCATCTCTAATCTAAAATTCCTTATACTCATTTTCACATCTTCCTCAGCTTTGTACTATGTATTCATATTTATGATGTGCTTCCTCACCTCCTCATGGATGTTCTTCAAATATTCAACAAATTCTTCTGCTTTAACACTACTTATCTCTCCTTTATCCAATTTCTGCAATTTAGAAGCATTTCTAGGACTACTCCCATATACAATCTGGAATGGTGATTTTCCATTACTCCTATTTATAGAATTATTATATGTAAATTCTACATATGGTAAAATCAGATTCCATCCTTTTGGTTTGTCTCCAACCAAACATCTCATCAAATTTCACAAACAATGATTCACAATTTTTTTCTGTCCATCAATATTTGGATGATGCGATGAACTAAAATTCAACTCTTCCTTTAATCTCTTCCAAAATGTATGCCAGAAATACCCAAAAAATCTAGTATCTTGATTTGGAACTATACTCTTTAGCAAACCATGTAGTCTCACCACTTCTTTAAAAAACAACACTGCCACATGAACAACATCACTAGTAATATTTGTTGTATTTTCTGGGTAGATTGTGTTACATATTTTTTTCCTTCAGCTTTCTCATCTTGATGATGGATCACAGAGTGTGATCCAAAATGTTGATGCAAAAAATGTAACACAATCTGCTAGAAAATATAGCAAATGTTTCTAATGGATTATGGAATATCTACAAACATCACTAGTCTTCTTATAAGGAATAACATGTGCCATCTTTGATAACTTGTCAATCACCACAAAAATAGAATCATTCCCTTGCCGAGTCTCGAGTAATCCAAGAACAAATTCCATGCTAACATCCTCCCAAATGTTCTCTGGTATAGGTAATGGTTGATACAACCTTGTATTTTGATTCACTCATTTTTCCAATCGACATACTCTACAACTTTGTACAAACTTCTTCACATCTTGTTGCAACTATGGCTAGTAATAATTCTTAGCAACCAAATATATCATTTTATCTCTACCAAAATGTCCAATCAATCCTCCATTATGCTTCTCCTTGATGAGATTCTCTGTCATTGAACTTTTGGGAATGCACAACTAGCTTCCTTTGAACAACATACTATCCTAGATCATGAAATCCAACCACTTTGTCCTATCAAGTGTAATAGGTTATGTACAAGCCTTCCATGCTTCACCAAAATTAGGATCATCTAGATACAAAGTACTGAGTTCTTTGAACCCAACCACCTCAATCTACATTTTTGTTAGCAAGAGTCATCTTCTGCTAAGAGCATCTACAACTCTGTTAGACTTGCGACTCTCATGTTTCAAAAAAAATGTATAACTCTACAAAAACTCAACCCACTTCAAATGCCTTTGGTTTAATTTTTGTTGACTATTCAAATATTGCAAAGCTTGATGATTAGTATACAAAAAAAACTCCTTATGAAGAAGATAGTGTCTCCACTTCTTTAATGCTTGAACTATAGCATAAAATTACTAATCATGAACAAAATATTTTCTTTTTCATCATTCAAATTCTCAATAAAATAAGCAATAGGTCTAATGCCTTGGTTCAAAAAAACTCCTATTATAGTACCACTAGCATCATAGTCTACTTAAAACACTTGTTAAAATCAAAAAGTGCTAAAACGGGCTACTCAATAGCTTTCTATTTCAATAGATTAAAACTCTTATCTGCTTCTATCATCCACTTAAATTCTTTCCTATCCCCTCTCATTGTTTTAGTCAGGGGTCCACAAATACTACTAAAACCTCTTATGAACTTTCTATAAAAATTAGCTAGCCCATGAAAAGATCTTACCTCTATCACACTCTCTAGAGTAGGCCATTCAAAGATAGACTTCACTTTCTCTGGGTCCATTTTTAGACCTTCTACTGAGATTACAAATCCTAGGTAGACCAACTCCTTCTTTACAAAATTGTACTTCTTTAGGTTTATCAATAACTTTTCTTCCCTCAACTTATCAAACACCTTGCAAATATGGATCAAATTATCCTCCAATGTCTTACTAAAGATCAAATTATCATCTAGGTAAACAATGACAAACTTACCTAGAAAATCCTTTAGTACCTCTTTCATGAGCCACATGAAATTGCTTGGTGCATTGGTTATCCCAAAAGGCATGACTAACCACTCATGCAATCCTTCCCTTATCTTGAAAGCAATCTTCCACTCATCACCTTCTCTAATACAAATCTAGTGGTACCCACTCTTCAAATCTATCTTTGTGAAATACTCAGCTCCTTTCAAATAGTCCATAATATCATCCATACTTGGCAATAGAAATCTATAATTAATTATGATCTTGTTGATAGTGCAAGAATTTGTGCACATCTCCCATTCTCCTTTCTTATTTGGTTCTAATATGGTTGGTACAACACATGGACTCTGACTCTCTTAGATCAACCCCTTCTGCAATAACTCATTAACTTGTCTGTTTAACTCTTCAATTTTTGTTGGTGTCATTATGTGAGCTAAATTGTTTGGAAAACTAGCTACTAGAACCAAATCCATCCAATGACTATTCTTCCTCATTGGAGGAAATCCATCAGGTACATTATCTAATATAATATTGGAAAACTCTCCCAAAATATCTACAACTCTTGCAAGTAGCTCCTCTGCTTCTTCTTTACTGTATTTTGGAATTATAGCAAAACACATATGCTCATGCTTCATACCTTTGAGAAACTCTTTTCTATCAACAAGACATATTCTAGTAGCACTACATAACTTTTTTTCTTTCTCCTTTAAAGACTTCAACTTATGTTTCACCCCATCCTTGTTCAAAGTATAGGTATTTGCTCACCCATCATGTACAACATGCTTGCCAAACTACCAAGGCCTACCTAGCAACCTATGACATATATCCATAGGTATGATATCACATAGTACCTCATCCTGGTAGCTTCCAATCTTGAACTTTATTGAACACTACTTATTGACCATGACCTTCTGGTCATCTTGCACCCAAGTAATATGATATGGACACAGGTGTTTTTATCTCTTTAGCTTCAACTTTGTGACCATCATTTCTGACACTAGATTGTCATTACTTCCACCATCAATGATCAAATCACAAAACTTATCTTCACATCTACACCTTGTTTGAAACAAGCTCGTTCCTTGATCAGGTTCATTCTCACCACTTAATAGGACTCTTTTGTTAACTAGGACTTCTCTTTTAGCATCTTCAGAATGTGATGATCTGGCATCTTCATCAACATGTCCAACTCTAACCTAGCCTTCTGTTCTTCAATCTATCATTCCTTAGCATTGGGAACATTCAAATTCTCTATTCCCTTCTTCTCTATAGTGAAAAAATTTCCCATGGAATCCTCCTCTACCAAATCCTTGTCCTCTACCTCTTCCTCTTTGATCTCAATTATTTTGATCATGGAAACAATTAGAATTGTTTTCCTTCTAGTTCTGACTACTACTTCTAGCCTCATCCTTGTTATTCTAATCATCATTATGAGCATCATAAGATTGTCCACCAGATTTTCCACATGACCCCTTCCACTATTCTTGTTGTCAAACTTCTTTCTTAGCTTCTCCTCAACTCTTAAGGAAAATTGGTATGCCTCCTCAATATTGTTCATTCAAACTAGACTCAGCTCATCCTGAACACTTGGCCTTAACCCATTAAGATAATAATCCACTTTCTCCTTATTAGCTTCTGCATGGATGGATCTAATGAGAACACAGTAGAACTCTTTAGTATACTCTTGGATAAATTTTCTCACTTGCTTCAACCCTTGCATTTTTTTTAATAGATCAAGCTCATAATCCATGGGAATGAATTGTCACTTCAATTTAGCTATCATCCAATCCCATCTGGTGATCTTTTCCTTTCCCTTTCTATTTCTCTCCAACTAAACCTCCTATCACAAGATTTTTGCATATCCCTTCAGTTTTTCCTTCACAAACTTGACCATATCAGGATCCTCAATATCTTCATACTCAAAGTACTCCTCCAGTTCATTGATCCAATCGATCGGCTCCTCTAGGTTAATATTTCTCAAAAATGTGGGAACTTCAAACTTAGGTCTTTTTCCAATCTTGGAGATGACCTTAAAAGCCTCTTTTCCTCTAGGTTTAGGACTGCCTCTACTTCAGTATTTTCTTCATCTCTGTCCTCATCCTCGCTTTCATCTCTTACGACAAGATTTATTCCTCTATGAATTTTTTCTCCCAATGCTTGTATTTTTCTTTGGAGGGCTCTAAAAACCTTAGGTGTAACACTTATAGCTCTTCTAACACACTCTCTTTGTGGAGGAATTTTTATGCTTCTCCTAAAACCCTAGTGCAAACTGCATCACAATTTGTGATCTGTCTACATGCTCAGCCCAAACCACGATCCTAGTGTGAACTACCTCATAGCTAGCAATCTATCCACACAACAAGAACACTAGCTCTGATACCAATTGATGAAGGATGCTCCCCTTAATACCATAAACACATAACAAAAACAAAGAAACAACAAAAAATGCAAGAACAAAATATGAACTTCTTATTGTCATTGCAAATGAGGAATTATAGAATTCACAAATACAATATGCTAACCCCCATGGGCACCTTCATTACAGTGATTTGCAAGACTAAGTTGCGAGCTATTGCCCAAAGCTATCTTAGATAATTCTCGAGCCTTTCTTAAATATGCAAATTTTATGCCACCTGCGAAGGTTCTAGACATTTAAACTTAATACCTAGGGCTGATAGACCCTAACAATACATAAAGAGTTGTCCAAATACATCTTTGACATTTATTTTAGGAATTTTGGGTAGCCTAACTTTGGAAGGACATAACTCTCAAACTGTTTGTCTGATTGGCTATTATAACCACTTTTTAGAAATGCCAGTTTCTGATCTATAGGCTTGGAACTACACAAGTGCCCTTTTTTTGAGTTTTCATACCTCATCTGGGGCCTCTAAGGCCTTCAAAATTGAGCTCAAATATTTTTCTCCAAAAGTTTCTACTGAAAATCTGCAATAACTTCTCTGATACTTAAGCTGGAGAAATGAGATATTTATGGTAGGCTTATAATTCTAAAATGAACCATCATGTAGAAAGTCAAAACATTCTGAGCTCGTATGATAAACTTACTAAAAATAGAAAGTTCTAAGAAATAGCAACCCCCCTATTTACAAGTCCTTATTAAAATAGAAAAGACTAAAAATAAATATATTTTTAGGTGATGCAAGATTGCTCTTACACCTAGGATGCTCTTGCATCAATATTAAAATCCAATAGATTACACTTGTTGCTAAATGTATTTATAAGGATTTTTCGGGGAATGAACTTTGGAAGATTCTTGTGAGAAATAATATTGAACAATCAATTATTAGAAAAGGTAAACAATGGGCTAACATTCCTTTCTAGGATATCATTATGGGGGATTTCAAGATGAAAATCTTTGGGTCTAAAGTGTTTGATTCTCTTTGGTCTACTTGGTCACAAGTGACAGAGTTCATCTCCTTTAGGAATGCTACTAACGGGCCTCCTAAGTATATTATTGTTGATAGACCAGTTTGGTGGGGACTAGATTTGAATAACAAGCCTCTTACTCTTACTCAAAGTTGTTCTGCAAAAAAATGGATTGATAAGGATATCTCTTTGATTAGTGATCTACTAGTTAATAATAAGCTAGGGTTGTGGGATGAGATCTCTAACAAGTATTGTTGGAAATATAGATGGAGTAATTGAAATGGGGGGTGAATTAGTTACTACAAAAACAAATCCACAGATCCCTTAGATGTCTGATAAAACTATTTGCTGCTATCACTCAGTAAACATACTTAAAATTTTGTAGCTCGGTAAATACAAAGTATGTTATACTTTAATAGATCTTAAAAATTCATAGTGATTAACATGCAAGCATAAAAGAAATAACATGAACACATGAGACACCAGATTTAACGTGGAAACCCAATATGGGAAAAACCACCAAGTAACTAGCTACTAATTTTCACTCTTCTAAAGTGAGCCCTATTAGGAGAAAACCTTGTTAAAGGTTACAAAACACACTGTTAGGTGTGACCTTGTTAGAGGATTTACAACTGGTTGTTAAACGAACTCTGCTAAGAGATTTTGGAATCATTGCTACAATGGTAAAAAAGTAACAATAAAATGACTTGAATGAGATACAACTGGATTGTTGATTATAGATCTCTGTTCTACTTTGCACTAGATCATTTTTGATCAAATATAACTTTTTTACTCCTCAAGGATATCTAACCATCCTTCAAATTTGCTCACACTTTCCCCTTCAAACAATCAATACACTTGCATACTCGCTCATACACTTTAGAATCTCAACTTGACTTTATATTTATACCATAAAAATCATCAAGTTGTCTCATTTATAACTTACAATTATCAATAAATATTACCACAGTTTGTTAGAATCAATACTTGAAATAATTAAACTTCATATCCCAAGATTAGCAAAATCCTTAATTGGCTAACTCTACTTGGTAAACATTGATCTTGAAATGATTTCCTATGTTAACCAACAAAAGCTTGGTTAAAACTAAAAACTTGCAAAATCCTTTGGAAACTAAGTGAACTCGATGAACATTGACTTTGACCAAATTTCCTTTGTCAACCATGAGAGCTTGGCTAACACTACTTTCTAACACAATTTCCTTTGACACCCGAGTGAGCTCGATAGACAGTGTCTATATAGAGTAATTTCCAAGAATGCTTGGTAGACACAGAAAATTGCCTTGCTGACCAATTGAGCTTAGTAAGTACTAACAGATAGCTAATATGACATTTTTGTAACATCAAAGACAAAACACAATCAGACAATTGTATTCAACAAGTATGATATCCCTAGATCCCAAAATAAGATATATACTCTCCTGTCCAAAGTGATTAGCAAGGAGAATGTTGGAAAAATCATGAACTATGATTCTTTTGTTAGAAATACAAAATGGAAGGATGGTTCTATTATTGATAATACTTCTACTAAATAGATTTATGGTATGTTTAAGAATGACCACTCTATGTTCCTAAGTATAGGTAAATATTGGGGGTTTCGGATGCCCTTTTCTTAAACTAGAAATTTTTGTTTGATTATTTTTGGAGTGGTCCTTGTGAACCTAAAGTTGTTCATTTTAGATTGTTATTGTTGATTAAGAAGCTTTTTGTTGGGTCAATTTTATCCTCCTTTAATGTTGGGCCTATGATTTGCAATCTTTGCAATAAGCTTGAAATTTTTGATCATATTTTCTTTGATTGTATCTATGCCAAGGTTTGGGCCATTTTCTTTGGGTCTCCAGTTGACTAGAAAGGTAGTATTGGTTTTTCTTGGAGTGAAATCTTGGCTAGTTGTGTTAAATCTTTTGATTTGTGACTTAATAGATTTTTTTTTCTCTTACTGGTGAAGTACTATGGTTTCTTTGGAAGGAAAGGAATAGGGAAATATTTTAGAATGTCAAAAGGTGCCCTATTGAGTTTAATATTAAACTCATGCACTTCTATATAATGTCTCAGATATTTTTTTACTTTGATATTCCTAAGTCCAGATTCATGATGCTGATGCATGATGGAGTTATACAAATATATAAAGATGAAGTTAAGGCTACCTAATATATTGTGAAGTCTCAAAGCTTTCTTACTCAATCAGAGGTAGATGATCTTAGTAATCTCTTGGAAAACTGTCGTTTGGATCTTGAAAGGAAAATTCTTGATCATAGATAATACTACACAAAGTATATCAATTAAAGTGGGGCAAACAAATAGCTTGCCTCAGTAGTAGCTCTTGTTGATAAATCTATTCAGCTAGGTCATGGTTATCAGAGATCCTAAGCCACCTTCATTCCTCTTTATTTTTGCTATGATGGTCTTGTTTGATGTAAAAATGTATAAGGCACTCATGTATAATATGTTCATAGTTTGCTAAGGCCTAACACTCTAGATGTTTAGGCCACCTCCTTCCCTTTTAAATTTTGGTGAGGATTGGTTTTATGTGGTTGCTCCATTTTGAGATAACTTTTTGATCTTGATTATACTTTTTTAATATTAAAAAAATGAAACTATCATAAATTGTAAACCCTAATCCTAATTAGAAATTATAAACCATAATCTAAAACCCTAAACCAAACTCTAGCCATATTATTAATCATGCCATAAATTATAATCCTAAATGAAATGTTAGTTCCTAACATTAATAATAATCATAATACTAATCATGTTATAAACTCTTTCCCTATACATAATCCTAATCCTACCTTATCATGACCCTAGCCTTATATCCTTATCAAAACTCTATCACTAACCATAATACTAACTATATTATAAACCTCTAACTTTAATACTACTTGTAAACTACAAATCACAGTACAAAAATCTAATAATAATCCTAATAGTGAACCCTAATCATAACTACTAAACTCCAATCATAAATTCTAAACCCTAATCCTAGACCTAATTATAAATACTAAACCCTAATCATAACCTTGACCCTAAATAATAATCTAAGGATAATCTCTAATTCCAACCATAATAACCCTAACCATTTTTCATACCTTGAACCTTAACCATAAATTAGTATACAATAAACCGAAACCCTAGAGATAATCCAAATTCTAACACTAAGCATAACCCAAATACCTACCTAACCATTTTTCTATACTAAGAATAACCATATCCCTAATTGTATCACTAATCCAAAATTTAAGACTGAACCTAACTCTAAATATAATTCAAATACAAACCTTGATCTTAAACCCTAACTATAATCATAATCATTACTATAACCCAACACTAATGTAATCCCTTAGAATCTAAACTCTAACCCTAATCATGAGTATGAAAATAATGATAATCCTATGCTTCTAACCAAAACCATAATCCTAATGATAATTTCAAACCTTGTCTTAACCATATCCCAAACCCTAACCCTAGCTATAATCCTATACCTATCACTATATACTAATCATATGTCCAATTTAAACATTAACTCTGTCCTTAATCATAATATAAAATTTACCCATAATGGTAATAGTAATCTTGATATAAATTATAACCCTAATCATTATTATAATTGTAATCCTAGCATACAATCCTAAAGCAATTTCACTCTTAAATGTTAACCCTAATTATGATATAAATTGGAATCTTAATCATAATTATAATTGGAATCCTAACCCTAAAGTATTTCCATAATTTATGGTGGCACTAATAAAAACTTTATTTCTAACTTGAATAGTTTTTTATAATCATAATTTAAGTGCTAACCCTAACCCTAACCCTAATACTAGGTCAAACCCTAGCACTAATGCTAACACTAACCATAATTCTGCAAAATAAATTAATCACTCAATGTGTTATACACACTGCAACTCTACTAGTTAATATATACTCTATATGTATAATATGCCGAGATTCATTGAGGCATTGATTTTTTTCATTATTCACCTTTAATATGCATTAAAAGAATTCAATGCCTTGATGATTCTCGACATATTATACATATAGAGTATATAATAGCTAGTTTATATATACATACATATATATATATATATATATATATATATATATATATATATATATGTATATATGTATATATTCATGTATACATATGTGCATATATATATATACATGTATACATATGTATATATATATATGTATATGTATATGTATGTATGTATGTACGTATGTATATACATATTTTTGGAAATATAGATGGAGTAACTGAGAGGGGGGGTGGGGGGGTTGAATCAGTTACCACAAAATCAAATCCATAGATCCCTTAGATGTCCTATAAAACTATTTACTGTTGTCACTCAATGGCCACATAGAAAAATGTTGTAACTCAGTAGATTTATTGAATGTGTTAACTTATTACTAATATTTAAGCATTCACATAAATTTAACATGCATGCATAAAATAAATAACACCAACACAAGAGACACCAGATTTAACGTGGAAATCCAATATGGGAAAAACCACCAAGTAACTAGCTACTGATTTTCACTCTTTTGAAGTGAGCCCTATTAGGAGCCAACCCTGTTAAAGGTTACAAAACACACTATTAGGTGTGACCTTGTTAGAGGATTTAATCACCCTACTAGGAGTGGCCTTGCTAGAGGACTTTAGAAAAATTCAATAGAACTATCCACCTTGTTGGAGGATTTACAAAATGACTGTTAAACCAACTCTGTTAAGAGATTTAGGAATTACTGCTACAATGGTGAGAAAGTAACAATAAAGTGACCTGAATGATATGCAACTAAACTTTTTTGATACAAATCTCTGTTCTACTTCACTAGATCCTCTCTGATTGAATACAACTTTGCTGCTCCGTAAGGATATTTGATCCTTCTTCAAAATTCACTCACACTTTACTCTTCACACAATCAACTCACTTGCATACTTGCTCATTAAAATTAAGAATTCACAACTTAATCTTTTATTTATACCTTACAAATTATCCAGTCAACTCATTTACAAGTTACAATTACCAATAATCATTACATCAGTCAACTACAATTATTACATGAAACAATTAAACTTTATTTCCCAAAATAATGAAATCCTTCATTAGCTGACCCTGCTCAGTGAACACTACTCCAAAAATGATTTTCAGTGTTAACCAACTGAAACTTGGTAAACACTATGAACTCTACAAAATCCTTTGGAGACCAAGTGAACTTGGTAAACGCTATCTTCCCTTTGTTTGACCATGTGGGCTCAGTAGAAATTGACTTTTGTCATAGAAACCTTCGAGACTCGAGTGAGCTCGGTAGACACTAGAATTTTTTTTTTGAGGTCGGTAGACTTTGTCTGATAACTGATATGACATTTGTGTAACATCAAAGACAACCCACAATTGAACAATTGTATCCAACAATCTCCCTCTTTGGTATTGATGGCAACACAACATGTCAGAGCAGAATGAAATTTGAAAGAAGGTCTTTCTTCTAATAGAATATTTCTCCCTCTTAGATTTTATGCCACAAACTTCTCTAACACAGTAATCTCCCTCTATGAAGGAATTACATAGCTTCTTTTCAAACAAAAAACTTTCCACAATCAAATTCAAATTTTAGAAGGATATGACAATACACTCTCCCTCTTTGACAACACATGCCAAAGACAACACAAACCAAATAAGTAACAATGTACCTTGAGTACTAATTCATATGCAATATTTCCATGACTATGCTGCATCAACTGATAGATCTTCAACTTGGTACCTATTGATGCATCACTAAAACTTCATTTTAGTGAGCTTCAGATAGGGGAATGACCCCTAACTTACCTCTTAGATACAAGAATGCATCCTCAAGTAATGTCTTGGTGAATATGTCAGCAATTTGTTCCTTTGTATGAACATATTCCAATCTGATCTCCTTATCCTACACCAATTCTTTGAAAAAATGATATTTTATTGCAATGTGCTTGATTTTTAAATGCATCACTAGATTTTTAGATATGTTGATTGAACTTGTATTGTCAGAAAACATAGAATAGGTTCTTTTATCTCCACCTTCATGCCTTCCAATAACTGCTTAAACCAAACAATATTAGAATAGTTCACTGTTGCTGCAACAGACTTTGCTTCTACTATAGATTGGGATGTGCAATTTTTCTTTTTTATTTTTCCAAGAAACCAACCTCTTTCCAAGAAAGAATGCTCCTCCACTTGTACTCTTTCTATCATCAATGTTTCCTGCCCAATCTACATCAGTAAACACTTTCAAGTCTAGATTACCTCTAAATTTGTACCATAATCCATAATCTTTAGTGCCTTTCAAGTATCTCATGATCCTTTTGATTTCCATCATGTAATTTTCTCTTGGTTTTGCTAAAAATCTTGCTACAATACCAACTACAAGAGCAATATCTAGCATTGTATGAACTACATACTACAACTTTCCAATCATTGATCTATATAAGGTTCGATCTACCTCTTTTGATTCATCATCCTTGATAAGTTTTAATCCAGTAAACATGGGAGTCTGAACTGGTTTACAATCTTCCATGCCAAACTTTTTGAGTATCTACTTTATGTATATAGACTGAGTGATGAAGTTACCATTCTTACTTTGCTGAATTTGAAGACCAACAAAGAATTTGTTCCCACTAAACATAGGCATCTCAAATTCCTTGTTCATTTTCTCTAAAAAATCTTTACATAGACCATCATTCCCTGTAAACAAAGTGTCATCCAAAAATATTTCTACCAAAATAATATTGTTATTTGGTCCTTCCTTGATATACAAGCTATTGTTATCATTAGTTCTTCAAAAACCAATCTGAATAAGATAGTTATCCAACCTTTCATACCATGCTCTAGGGCCTTGTTTCAGACCATACAATGCTTTCTGTAATTTATAGATGATGTCCTTCTTGTCTAGATAAACAAAACTTTTAGGTTGCTCAATGTAGACTTCTTCATCTAGTATACCATTAAGAAATGTAGATTTGACATCCATCTGTTAAACCTTAAATCCTTTATATATAGCATATGCAAGCAAGGTTTTGACACCTTCCAATCTTGCAATAGGAGAAAAAGTCTCTCCATAGTCTATTCCTTCTTCTTGAGAGTATCCTTTACATACGAGTCTAGCTTTGTTTCTTGATACTTTACCATCTTCATTCAACTTATTTTTGAATACCCACTTAGTTCCAATCACATTCTTATCTTTAGGCCTAGGTACAAGAGTCCATTTTTGTTCTTCTCTATTTGCTCTATCTCTTCATTCATAGCCTCAATCCAACTTTCATTTTCTAATGCATCTTGACATTTCTAGGTTCAAAATCAACAAGTAAATAAGTACCTTTTAACTTACTTCTTGTCATAGTACCTTCAGATTTGTCTCCAATAATCTAATCTAGTGCATGATGTCTCCTGACATACTTGGATAATATAGGTTTCTTGACTTTTGAATGAATTGCATTGTCATCCTCTTTCACTTCAACTTCAAGTTCTACCTCTGGTTGATCTGATTGTTGCTTGGATCCTTTAGACTCGGTAGGCATTGGCTTGGTAGCATCTGACTATGACTTGAGTACCTACAACTCGATTTGAACTTCTTGCAACTCAGTGACTAGAGACTCGAGAGTAGAAGTTTCTTGATTGATGGATGTATTTGGCATTGTATCAGGTTCAATGAAAACAAATCTCCTATAATCTTCTATTTCCTTTTTGCTTTCTTCTTCAGTCCTTTTTGCAAACTCATCAACTTTCACATGTGCACTTTCTATGACTTTGTGAGTAGACAAATTCAAATATCTATATGCCTTAATTTTGCAAGAATATCCCAAAAATATTCCTTCATCACCCTTCACATCAAATTTACCTTTTCTAGATTCTTTTAGAACATAACATTTGCTTTCAAATACTTTTAGGTAACTTACATTGGGTTTATAGTCATACCATAACTCATAGCGGGTTTTAAATGAGTCCCTTTTTAGTTGTACTCGGTTCAAGGTATGAACTATAGTACTAATAGCTTCCTTTCAGTATTTGATAGCAATGTTCTTTTCAATCATTAAAGTTGTTGCATAGTCCATGATAGATCTATTCCTCCTTTCAGCTATTCCATTTTGCTTGGGAGTTCCAGGGGTTCATGCCTATCTTTTGATTCCCCTTTCAATGAAAAAGTTATTGAATTCATGGGAGATGAATTCACCACCTCTATCTAACCTCAAGAATTTTAGTCTTTTCCCTATTTCCTTTTCTACTCTGGCCAAATACCATTTGAATTTCTCAAATGCTTCTTATTTCTCTCTTAGATACATGACAGACATCATTCTAGAGTAATCATCAACAAAAAGAATGAGGAACTTTTCTCTAGTATAGCTTTCAATTCCAATGGGTCAACACAAATTAGTATGCACAATTTTCAAAAAAAAAATTAGTCTAATAGTTCTTACTTTTAAAGCTAGTCTTTCCCATCTTGACAATCTAACAATTCTTGCATAGACCAACCTCAGGTTTCTTTTTACTAGGAATGCCTCTTACTTTTTTGAATTTTCTTATTTTCACCATGTTATCAAAGTTCACATGACATAACCTTTTTTTCCATAACCAACTTTCTTCAACTTGAGCAATAAAACATGAAAATTCACTAAGTTCAAGATAGAACAAGTTACTTTTTGTTTGTATACTTGATCTAATCAACTTTCCTTTGTCATCCAACAATCTTGCCTTTCCATGCATGAATTCTACTTTGTATCCAATATTGATTAGTTGTGCCACACTCAACAAATTGTGTTTTAGTCCTTCAATCCAATAGGCATTATCACATACAAGTTCTTTGGTTAGTGAGATTCTTCCTCTTCCTTTTATGCAACAAGGTTCGTTATTACCAAACCTCACACTACCACCATCATAGTCTTCAAAATATTCAAACTTTGTTTTGTCACTAGTCATATGATGTGAACAACCACTATCTATGATCCATGTATCATTTTTGCTCACATGAGAGATAAGTGCCATCTTATCTTCCTCATCATTATCAGATTCATCTTTTACAACAATGTAAATAATTTCATCTTCACCATCATCAGAATCATTAGAATCCTTAGCCATGAAACATGTTTTCTTACCTTTGTCCTTGAATGATTTGAAATCTTTCTTTCCATTACACTTGTAACCTTTCTTTCATCCTTATTTTTCTTGTTTGGACACCTAACAGCAATATGATCAATTTTCTCACATGAAAAATAGATTAGAGGAACCTTACCTATGTATTTCAATTTGCCTCTAGAATATTTCCTTTCAAGCAAAGCTTCAACCACCTTAAGATCACTATCAGAACTTTGCTCTAATTCTTCTTCACTTTCTAACTAATAATATTTTATCTTCTTACCTTTCTCTTTGAGTGAAAGCTTGGCTTCAAATTTTGATTCAATGTTCTTGAAAGTTGGAATATAGTTGTCATAGTTATCTAGCTCAAATGCAATAAATCTTCCTACTCTGGCCTCTAAATTTATCTTATGATTTTCTTCACATCTTCTTTCTTGAATTGCAAAAAATCTAATTGCATAAATGGGAAGTAATGTTCTAAGAACTTTACTTACAATTGTTTCCTCCTTGATATCTCCTCCAAAAGCCTTGATTGCACTAATGACCACTTTGACTCTTTCAACATATTTGGAAATGTTTTCATCCTCTCTCATCCTCATCTAATCAAATTTTTGTCTTAGACTTTTTCTTTGGCTCTTCTCACATTTTCATCACCTCCATAGATATCCTTCAGCTTGTTCCACATTTCAAAGGTAGTTTTGCAGTCCTTAACATCATCAAATTCTTCATAGCTTAGAGCAGATGCAATATCTATCATCATAGTGTTATGAGTCTTTTTCTTGGCAATGTCATTGACAAATAGTGTACCAGAAAGAGTTACATATGCTTCATCAAGATATTTCAATCTTTTATCTCCAATAGAAGCTAGATGGAGTCTCATGAGACATTGTAATGCTGAAAAGTTATCCCTGTTAAATCTTGGAATTTCCCTCTTGTAAGACATCATGATCTTTAGCTTAGATCCTTGAAATCCTTCTTGCAAGCACAAAAATCTTTGATACTAATTGTTGGAAATATAGATGGAGTAACTAGGGGGGGTGAATTAGTTACCAAAAAATCAAATCCATAGATCCCTTAGATGTCATATAAAACTAGTTACTATTGTCACTCGGTGGCCACACAGAAAAATGTTGTAACTTGGTAGATGTACTAAATGTGTTAACTTATTAGTGATCTTTAAGAATTCATAGAAATTTAACATGCATGCATAAAAGAAATAATATCAATACAAGAGACACTAGATTTAACGTGGAAACCCAATATTGAAAAAACCACCAAGTAACTAGTTACTAATTTTCACTCTTCACAAGTGAGCTCTGTTAGGAGCCAACCCTATTAAAGGTTATAAAACACACTATTAGGTGTGACCTTGTTAGAGGATTTAATCACCCTACTAGGAGTGGCCTTGCTAGAGGACTTTAAAACAATTCAATAGAACTATCCACCTTTTTAGAGGATTTACAAAATGGCTATTAAACCAACTCTGTTAAGAGATTTAGGAATTACTACTACAATGGTGAGAAAGTAACAATAAAGTGACCTGAATGAGATGCAACTAAACTTTTTTGATATATATCTCTGTTATGCTTCACTAAATCCTCTCTGATCGAATACAACTTTGATGCTCCATAAGGATATCTGATCCTTCTTCAAAATTCGCTCACACTTTCCTCTTCACATAATCAACTCACTTGCATGCTCACTCATTACAATTAAGAATTCACAACTTGACCATTTATTTATACCTTGCAAATTATCTAGTTAGCTCATTTACAAATTACAATTACCAATAATCATTACATTAGTCGACTACAATTATTACATGAAACAATTAAACTTTATTTCCCAAAACATTGAAATCCTTCATTAGCCGACCCTACTTAGTGAACACTGCTCTAGAAATGATTTTTAGTGTTAACCAACTGAAACTTGGTAAACACTACGAACTCTACAAAATCCTTTGGAGACTAAGTGAACTAGGTAAACATTGTCTTCCCTTTGCTAACTTTGTGAGCTTGATAGAAACTGACTTCTATCATAGAAACCTTTGATGCCCGAGTGATCTTGGTAGACTTTGTTTGATAACTGATATGACATTTGTGTAACATCAAAGACAACACACAATTGAACAATTGTATCCAACACACACACACACACACACACACATGTATGTATATATGTGTATATATACATAATATATATGTATATGTGTATGTGTATATGTATGTACATATGCATACATATATACATATATACATATATACTAGAAGGAGGATATGCAAGGTTACCCAAAAATGCAAACCCTAAACGAAAGATAAGTTTATAGATGCCATGCATAGTAATGAGCATATAAAGAGAACCATGTAAATTGTAGTAACCATTGAAAATATTTTAACATGTAGAATTAATTATATAATAATAAAAAACATATGTATTTTTAAAAAAACTTTAAATATAATTTTTAAATTATATTATATTAATACTACTACAAAATCTTATATTATCATTAATACTATATTATAGTATTAATAAATTCTAATGATTAATTAATTAATTAGTAATCTTTTATTAATATTGTAATTTGATTGTTAATTTTATATCTTTTTTTGTTAAGGAAAACAAGTTTTAATGGGGCCCTAAAACCGTACAATACTAAAAGATTAACATATATAAAGCACATAAAGTATCAATAGCATAAAAGCCATAGCTTGAAATAACCCCCCACAAAAAAATAAGATAAAAATAGGGAAGTAGAGCCAAAAACCTAGAAAGGTCCAAAAGCTAGGAGATCAACTCAGAAGATTTCTCTGAGGATTTCCACAGCTCAAATCTCTAGCTCAAACATTCTTCCATCAACTTGTTTTAGGTTTGTAAGGTCTTTATCAAGTTCCTGGATTTCATTTTTCTTTGTGCTAGATCTGGTTCTCTTCCTCGATCCATCCTTAGGAGACTTATCATTGCCACTATTACGAGTCTTGTCATCCTCCCTACCCTATTTTCTTCAATATTATTTATGATCACCTTTATGATATCATTTGACACTTTCAGTATGTTATAGCTTTGCTCAACAATTTTCTATAGAGTGCCTTCTATGGTCTAAAATATACTCTTCACTTCCTCCACTCCATATCCTTTACCTCCTCAGTTTTCCTATTTTGAGTGTTGCAATTATCTCAATCCAATCCACCCACTCTATATTTGAGCTCTTGGATTTTATGGTAAGTCCATTTAGTGGTTCAATAACTATCAATAATACTATTTTTTTCCTTATTAAGCACATCCATCTGAGAGATTTCCTTTGTGTTGCCTCTCAAAATAATAATGGAAGGATCAATCAACTCCTCCATTTTTATTTTTCCCTCCTTATTCTCCTTCACTAGAGTTTTAATCATCTCTCTCTTAAGCCCCATCCTCATAGAAACATTATTAAAATTCCTCCAAACCACATTCTTGTCTTTGCCCAAAATCATACATGTGTAGTGGCTGGACCCAAATTCCTCAAAATCTTGCTCCTTCTCTTCCCCACTCCCCTACTTCTCATCTTCCTCATCACTATCCTTCCCATCCTCCTTCCTTTCCTCCTTGGAATCATTATCTCTCCCTCTTTTCAACCTCTTGAAAGGCTTGCCCATGTAATCCTCCTCTCTATTTGCAAGTATCTTAATAGTAATGTTTCTCTTTCCACCTGTCATCTCCTCACATCCCTCCTCTCTAAGAATGGTTTCTTCCTCCCCTTCAACACTATCACCCTCCATTTCCATGCCATCTATCCTCTCATTGTAGTTTTTATGAGATGAAATCTCAATACCTTATTTAGTATCAATATTCTCCTTTTTCACCTTTTTCTCCATTTTGATTCTCTTTTTCCCCTTTTTGTGTTCTGGGGTGGCCTCTTCCTTCATATCCAAATGTATCTCTTGGCTATCCTTAGTATCAAAAGGGGTATAATCCTCTCCTAACATGTTTTAATCCTCCTTACCCTCCTTTCCCACCTTCCTATTCTTAATTTCTTTCCCCAAAATTGTAGACTTAAAAAATTCATTGATTAATAGAAAAAGCCCTTCATGGAAGGAAGGATTACCTATGTGCTTCTCCCTATAGTAATTGATATTCTCCTTAATAGATGAGTATAGGAAAAAAGGGATATAGATCTTTGCCCATACCTAAATGGTTAAGAAGCATGAAATGATGAGTGTAGAGGTGGTTGAATATCATGTCGAGAGAAATGTACTTGACGATAACCCTCAACAAAAATCTCCATAATAATTTTATAGAGCTCAATAGGTAGTAGGTTATTTTCTTCACTAACACCTTTTTCTCTCCACATCTTTGGTAAATTTGATCACCACCTGCCCCAAAATATGTCTATCTTTGTAGAATTTCTTTCCAATAATGGGTATTCCTATCACTATAAAGATAAGCTCCTTTGTCATTGTGAAATCCACCTCATCAATCTTAACAATCCCCTTGTTCCATCTCTTAATCATGCTATGTGTAATAGAGGGTTTCCACCCATGAAGCCATTCAATGAAAGTGGTAATGTTGCCTTTTTTCAAAATACTGCATACCTTAGAGAGTTGATGCCACTTCTCTACTTCATACTCAAGTTCCCTCCTGTGTCTTTCCACCACCATGTTTTTGTCCTCTCTGCAAGTTTTTCTTCTGGTAGCAATATGCTTTGAAGGCTGATTCCAATTGATATGAATTATTTTTGCAAAAATCATTTTCACCTTATGTACTTGTTTCCCAAAATTGAGCCTTAAAGTGTGATTATGGAAATTAATAATGAGTTCTGTGCTTTGGTAATTGTACTTACACATCATATTTTGTCACATTTCCCATAACACATAAACTTTCATAATTGACCTTTAATGTTTCCCAATCTACTCGGGATCCTCTCCCTTTCTATCAACTCTAGAATTTCTAGCAGAATATTATACTTGTTAATCCACTTCCTCATTTCATCATTCTTGTCTTCCTAGTTGACCAACCTATTAACCACTTGATTAGCTTCCCTATACTCATGAGCTACATATTTATTATCAAAAGACTTAAGGATCTAGATGCAATCCTCAATAATATTCACTATCACCCATGTAGGCCCATTCTTCTCACTAATATAGTCAATGATATTCTTGGAGTCTCCTTCTAGGCATAGATTTCTAACTCCTATGTCTCAAGAAATTTTTATTGTTTGATGTGTCATAGTTGCCTTCGCATAATGGTTGGTTTTCATACTCAGAGGAGCCAAAACAGAAGAAATTCTTTTTCCCTGGGAAATTCTAATGATACCACCCACCCCAGCCTTACCAGGGTTACCTTTGGAAGCTCCATCAAAATTAGCTTTACACCAACCCTTGGGAAGGAGAGTCCATAGATATAGTCCTCCCTCTTATTTCTGTCGATTTCCTTTGTGCTGAGAAGAGGGTTATGACCTTTATTGGTAGTGTAATTTTCTATCAAAACATTAAGGCTTTTATGAAATACAACTTTATCATTTCTTTCTTTCTCCCTAAAAAAACTATTTTCCACTCCTTTAACACTCCCCAAAAAACATGAGGAAAATTCCATTCCCACAAAACCTTATTCACATCCCCATTAGCCCCATGGCACCTTTGTTCAAAGAGATCAGTAGTGGTATTAGGGAAACACTAGGTCTTTTTGAAGAAAGACAAGAAATAAGACCATATATCCCTAGTGAATGGTAGTGTATAAAGATATGATCCACACTCTCACTGTGGTTTTTACAAAGAATGCATTTTTTAGGCATCAGATGGCCCCTCTTGGTGAGGTTTTTCACCATCAAGATGTAGTTTTGGAGCATTATCCAGAAAAAAATGTTGATTTTGGGAATAAGGCTTGGATACCAGGCTTTGGCCCAAATAGGAATTGTTTCCTTATTATGCATGGTTTCATAGCTCAAGGCAACAATGTAATTTTCATCCTTTGTTTCCCCCTAAATAATGGCATCCTTGTTATGGGATAGAGGGATATGCCTAATCATTTCCATCAATGGCTTTAGCTCTTGGGACAACTCAATTAGATTCATCCATTCATTATTCTCCCTGTATTCACTCACTTTACAACCAAATCTCTCCATACATAAGTTTAACCATCTATTAAGTGACTTAATGTTCCATGATAGCCCTTGTCTTAGCTAGTCATCATGCTAGAAATTTATATATTCACCATTACCTAATTTCCATTTTGCATTTTTCAGTGGCTATGCCCTTCATCCTCAGAATGCCATTCTAGATATTGGATCCCCTTGGGTCAAGGTCTCTACTTATGAACTATTTGAAATTTATATTAGCTACATACTTTTCCTTCAAAATATCCCTCTATTCTCATGTGGAGTTAAACATCCTCCATATTTGTTTATCTTGAATAGCCCTATTGAACTATTTTAAGTTTCTAATACCCAACCCCCTACCTTTTGGGTCTATAAATAGTCTCCCATGCCACCAACAAGTACTTATTTCCTTCGGCCCTAGCCCATGGGAAGTTTATCTGAATGGACTTCAAAGTATCAACCACTTTTGTAGGAATAAAGAAAAGACTCAAAGCATGAGTAGGCAAATTTTATAGCGTAGATTTAATTAGAATTACTTTGCCTACCTGACTCAGGGTAATGCCTTTCTAGCCCTCCAACTTTCTATTGAATCTATCAATGAGATTATTTCAAAAGAGGTCAAATGGTTTGGTCCCTAGAGAAAAGCCCAAATATGTAGAAGGAAGAGAACTGATATCACAACCCAAAATGCCTACTATTTTCCTTTGTCTATCAACATGGGTGTTAATAAAGAAAATTGAGCTCTTTCTCTAGTTAATGAGTTGACTAGTGGCACTGGAATAGGTGTTGAGAATGTTCTTCACATTTCTAGCTTCTTTCACTAAAGCTTCTCCCCTTAAAATACTCATCAACAAAAATTTCAGATATCTAAATACATTTTCCTTTCTCTATCTTCATGTATAGATTTTTGTTATCATCAATCCTTTCAAATCCAATATTCACAAGATAATTATGAAGTCTCTCATACCATGCTTTCGGTGCTTGTTTCAAACCATATAGAGCTTTGTATAATCTACATACCATGTTCTTATTGTTAACATCAAAAAATCCATCTGGCTATTCTATGTAAACTTCTTCCTCTAATATGTCATTCAAAAATGTAGAGTTAACATCCATTTGTTAAACTTTGAAACCTTTGTATGCAGAATAAGCAAGTATTGTTCTTACTCCTAATTTGGCAATAAGAGAAAATGTCTCTCCATAATCAATTCCTTCCTCTTGTGCATCCCTTGCAAACTAATCTTGCCTTATTCTTTGTGAATTCACCATTTTCATCTAGCTTGTTTCTGAATACCCACTTAGTACCAATCACATTTTTTTTCTTTTGGTCTAGGAACTAGAGTCTGTATTTTGTTTTTCTCATTTTTTTTTATCTCTTCTTCCATGGCTTTACTCTAGTCCATAGCTTCTAAAGCATCTCTCACTAATTTGGGCTCCTTCATACTCAACAAACATGCATCATTTCTCAATATTTTTCTTGTCATTGGTCTAGCATATTTATCTCCAATAATCTACATTTTAGGATGATGTCTTTTCACATATTTAGACAATCTTGGTTTAGCTCTAGTTTCCTTATTTTGTCTTTTAGCTTCAAAGTCATTGTGTACATTTTTGTCAGGTAGTTTAGCATCTCTTTCATGTATACTAATCTCAGAAATGGAATTTGCATCAACTTCATTCTATAACTTGGTATCTAAATGTGGCTTAGTTCTTGAATGCAACTTGACATTCATGGGATGTGACTGGACAGTCATTGAAACTTTGTGTTGGTTTGTAGCTTGATTTGTAGCATCCTCTTTAGTAGGTATACCTTCATATAACTATACAAATTATTTGTATTCTTTTGGATCTTTCATAGGTTCAACCTCATGTACTTCTGTATGTTCATCAAAATTTACATTTGTACTTTCCACAACTTTTTTAGCATTAGTATTTAAACACTTATAAGCTTTAATTCTTGTAAAATATCCTACGAATATACCTTCTTCACTTTTTGCATCTAGTTTACCATCTCTAAAGTCTTTAAGAATGTAACACTTGCTTCCAAATACCTTAAAGTATTTTACATTGGGTGAATATCCATACCATAGTTCAAAAGGTGTTGAACGCTTACCTTTCTTGACTTGTACATAGTTCAAGGTATAGACAGTTGTACTTATAGCTTTTCTCTAGTATTTCAAAACAACATTTTTCTCCATCATGAGTGTTCTAGATAGCATAGTCCACTATAGATCTATTCGTTCTTTCAACAATTCCATTTTTTGGAGGGGTTCTAGGGGAAACTATCATTGTAGAACATCTCAAACTCATGTGATGTGAATTATCCTCCATTGTCAAATCTCAAACACTTTAGACTTTTACCTATTTCCTTTTCAACTCTTGCTAAGTACCACTTAAATATTTGGAAAGCATCGAATTTCTATTTTGAAAACATAATTTTCATTATTCTAGAATAGTCATCAACAAACAACATAATGTACTTATCTCCTTTGTAACTTTGCACATCAATTGGACCACACAATTCAGTATGAACAATCTCTAGTATTCCTTTATAGGTATAGGCTTTACTCTTAAAACTTGACTTTGTCATTTTGCCTCACTGACATTGTTTGCACATTATATTATTAGGCTTCTTCAACTTAGGAAAACCTCTAACTCTTCTCATGTTCTGACTAGGTTATCAAAATTGACATGACATAACCTTTTGTCCCATAGCCACACACCATCAAATTTTACAACTAGACAAGTAGCATTCTCTATGTCAAGATACAATAGATTACGTCCTAGTTTGATCACCTTTTTCCAATCAATTTTCCATTTATTTCATATATCTTAGCAATCTTGTTTTCAAACTCAACCTTACATCCAATTGGTTCAATTGTGACACACAACAAATTATAGTTAAGTCCTTCAACATAGTAAGCATTGTTAAATAAAATATTATCTGTGATTTTGATAGAACCTTTTCCCTTTATCAAACATGGTGCATTGTTACCAAATCTTACACTATTTCCATCATAATAATCCAGCTTAATGAACTTACTTTTTTCTCTAGTCATGTGATTTGAACACCCACTATCAATGATCCAATTGTCACAAGTGCAGTTGCCTCATCTTCATCAGATTCATCCTTCATTGCAACATACACCTCTTCATCACCATGTCCATCAAATTCATCTCTTGTTTTCTCTTCAACAATGTAGCATGACTTCTTGCCTTTGTCTTTGTAGTCCTTGTTGTCTTCATCTCTTTTTCTCTTTTATTTGTCACCACCTCTATAATTCTTCTTCTTTGGACATCTAGTAGCAATATGACCAACCTCATTTCAATTGAAACAAATGATAGGTAATTTACCTTTGAACTTGCCTTTACATTTCTGGAATCTTCTTGCCAGTAGTGCTTCAAGATATTCTGCATCCTCCTCATCTATATCATTGTCACTAGACACATACTTCTTCTTTTTCTTCCTTTTCTTTTCATCAGGTTCCTTCAATGATACCTTAGCTTTTAAAGAAGATTCAATATTCTCAATTCTTCAATTATCAAAGTTAGATAGCTCAAAAGTAGTGAGTCTACCTAACAGACCTTCTAGTGATAGCTTATTCCCTAATATGCATCTTAGTTCTTGTATTGACGAAAATCTAATAGCATATATAGGAAATAGTGTCATTAAAAGTTTGCTTAGTATATTATCATCATCTATATTTCTAGTAGCTCCTCTTATTGCATTAAAAAATTCTTCTATCCTTTCAACATATTGAACAATATTTTCACCTTCTTCTATTCTCATTTCATCAAACTTACCTTTAATACTTTTAGCTTTGGCTCTTAGAACATTTGCATCTCCTCCATAGATAGTGGTTAGGGCATCCCACATTTTCTTTGCATTATCAAGACTTTTGATATCATCAAATTCAACATAGCTTAGGGTAGAGACAATCTCTAGCATTGCCTAGTTATGTTATTTCTTCTTTTTCATATCCTTAGCAGTTGGGGCACTAGTAGGATCAACATGTTCAATAGAAATGGTATATTTTACATGATCTCTAACTCCTCTAAGGTGTATCTTTATCAAACTTTTCCATGCAGGAAAGTTATCTCTATTAAGCTTGGGTACTTCTCTTTTTGACATCTTGATCTTTATGCTTCTAGTACCTTCAAACTAGTCCTCTTAAGAAGATGGCTTGGATACCAATTGTTGGAATACTTTAGAATAACTAAGAGGGGGGTTGAATGAGTTATCTAAGGTCTAGATATATAAATAAAACTTTTCATAGCTCAGTGAACACATAAAACATTTGAATTCATGCATGCATCCCTAAGATTACACAATCACTTAAAACTTGTAGGTTACTATTAAATCAACTTACAAAAATGTAAATATGAAACATAACAGATTCATCAACACACTTGACACAATGATTTACATGAAAACCCAATTTGGGGAAAACCACTACTAACATGCTACTCTTTTCACTCTTCTGAAGTGATGCCCTATGAAAGTTGAAGCCTATTAAAGATTACAACAAACACTATTAAATGTGACCCTACTAAAGGATTTCAATCACCCTATTATGAGTGAGCCTTGTTAGAGGATTTTAGACCATTAACTTGGAATGTCACCTAGTTAAAGTATTTACAAATGATTGTTAGCTCAACCTTAATCCAAAGGATTTATCCTAGACTAATACAATTATTAGAGTAACAGTAAGGCTTGATCTTATAACAACTTACAACTCCATTTGTAGATTACAGATCTCTATTTTAGTCCTCCATTATACTTGGCTTTGACTCATTACAACTCTGATAGCTTTTTCACCCTTCAATCATTCATACCCTTAAGCCTTCTTGCTTAATATGTCATTGTAGACTCTTTTCTTAGGTCACTTGATGAAGCAAAACCCTTGTCTCATTGACTTCCTTAGGTTCTCCTACATGAAAACCTTGCTTCATGACCAGTTATTTGTATAAATAGGAAATTAAGATCTTTTTTCCACTCACTCTCCATAGTCCAATTTAGGGTTAGGATGGATTAGGTAGGATACAATTAATCTATCCCACATTTTATCTATTCTATATCTCTTCTAGAAACTTCTCCTTGAATCCTGTTTTAATTTTCCTTAAAATGATTTATCTTGAATTTTATGCCTCTAGCTCATCAATTTTATCTTCCACCTAGTTCACATAATCCAAGAAAAAAAACTTGTCAACTTAGATCCATCAAATTCATGATCTTTTAAGTAATGTAGTAGCTAGACACATACCGCATTACTTAACATCCTTTGTAAAATTACTCGACACGAACTAAAGTTTATTGGTGCTTGATATCAACTAAAATTTACTCAACATCCATTTTTCTACTTGGCATACACTAGAATAGACATTTACTTGGCTCAAACCAATTTTCTTTCTTGGCTTGCACTAACTTTTCTCGACACCTACTATCCACTCGGTCAAGCTTGGCAGAAAAACTTTGTGTAACTTATTCTTCTAAACTTTCTTAGTGTAACCAACCTTTGTAACCTTAAGTAGATTATCAATGCATCATGTTATCATTGTCTTAACTAATTATTGTACTTCTTTACATAATCATAACTCAACATTTCCTCTAGGTGATATTGTTACATCTTTTGATCAAATCCTCTTCATTAATCAAATAAGTGATAGTACTTAAATCTTATAAGAAATTGTCTTACTAGCAAATAGCAGGTTTGACATTAGTGATAAAATAATAATTGAATCATATTAATCATTCTTGTATGTTCTCAACAATCTCCCTTTACAATCTCCCTCTTGGATTAGCTTCTTCAATCTATTCTCAATAGTTATAAGGGAAAAAGTGGGGTTTTTTAAAGTCAACTATACATTTTTATTAAAAGCCTCATTAAAGTGGGATTTTTATTGAAAATTACATGATATAAAGTTATATTTGATATTTAAAGTAGATTTTGTGGTCCATTATAAAATTTCAACTCATTTTGAGTTGATTTGACCATAGTTTTTATTTTTATGAAAATAGCTTATTTTTCATGTTACTTTATTAAAACTGTAGTTAAATATTAAATATTATTACATGAGATGAATTAAGTGCATAAGTGTGATTTTTATTTCATATTGCATATATCCACATGAAAAATACTCCATGAAAATCCACTTGCAATAAACTCTAAGTCCCGACATCATTAAAAGTGTGCTTTTTATATGGGATTGCATATGTGATTCTATTTAAAGTCTATTTTTTATAAGTAAATGCATATGTATTTTTAATCATCATTTAAAGTGGGTTTTTGAAACCCAGTTACATACAAGTATTAAATTAAAATAAGTTATTTATTCATTTCAATTTAAAGTGGTGATTTTGGTCTTGAATACATATATTTAAAAATGCATTTTCCTCCTCAAAGAGAAAAACTAGTAATTTTCTTTCATTTTGCATGTGTTTCTTATATATGTCAATGCATTCAAGACTAAAATGCCAATTTTCAACCAGTTTACATGTTCAAAAGTCCATGTGTTTGCCTTCAAAAAGTGTATTTTGGTCTTTATGACATATGGTGGTGATTTTTCTTGACTTTGCACATGTTTTTATACATGTCATTTCCCTTTTAAAATGTGTTTTCATTCACCAAGCCAAAAGTGGAAATTTCCAAAGGGTTTGCATATATGTTAATATGTGTTAATGAACTCAAAAAGTGTGTCATTAACTACAAGGGAAAAAGTGGTATTTTTTAATGCTTCTGCATTCATGTTTTTTCTCTCTAAAAATGTTTTTGAAGGTAGTGTTTGAATAGGTTTACTTATAGTGTTTATTTTTTGATGTTATTACATGTTTTTGGTGTATGTATTTACACTCAAGAAACATGTTTTAACCTTCAACATCATTTGAGAAGGTTTTTGGGCATTTTGTGGTGTGTATTGGGTCTCCAAAAGTGCATTTTAGTATCAACAACATATTGGCATATGCATTTGCCCAAAACTTACACATTTTTAGTCCAAAATACAAGGCACTTTTGTGCTTTTTTCACAAGTTCCAATTTTGGGAGTGATTGCATGTCACCTACTACATGCATTTGGTAAAAAACAACCCATCTAGGGCACATTCTTTTGCCAAAAAATGATTCATTTGTGAGTGTTTTCTACATTCAAATTCTTCCAAACAACTTTCTAAGGGTCTTTATTTCCAACTTGTTCTTCATCATTTCCAAGCCTAAAATGATGCCCTAGACATTATTTTTAAATGCATTTGCACATGGCTTTGATTTGGTTAAACTTTGTTCCATTTTTTGGGGCATTCTATCTCTCCAACTATCTCCACATGTCCAAATTTGAATCTTGACTATCCTCAATGTTTAAAATTTGAAATCTATATAAGTCTTGTGATATTGAACAAATCTAAAATCTAAAATCCCTTGGATTTATTTCAAATTTTCTCAAGTTTTGGATAAAGACTTATTTTTCTCATTCTTGGTGGAGTTGAGGTAAATTTCCATGGTTATTTTACTTAATATTGTTGTGATGTGGAGCCTAATCAGATTCAAAGGTTTATTTAGTGCAGTTTCACCCTAGATTATATCTAAAAGGGTTTGACAACAGCTCCCCCAAGATGAAGTCAAGGGACCTAGCTATTTTTCTATTGGATGACTTATTCTAGTCCTAATTTTGTAAGTGACAAAAGCTTGTAAAAAATGGCTTAAGTTTATGGATTTCATAATCTATGGTGATATTGTAGCTTCTTGTGGTGGTATTGAGCTATAAGGGATTGTGGATTGTAATCACTAGATAATAATAATATTAAACTTTTTGTTGGTGGACGTAGCCCAAGGATTGGGTGAAACACATTAAATCTTTGTGTCTTGTGTTTTCTTCTATGTGATTTATGATTTTATAATATTGGATATATTTGCATGTAACTACTATTTCTATTTGTGGTTAATCTTGATAAGTGGTATTAGAGCTTGACAGTCATACTTTTTTTATAGGTAGATTGTCGTCATTATTTTTAAGCTATTCTCTGTAGTAAGATATCACAATTGAGTAGGATTCTCATGGTTGAGTGGGGTTGATGGAAAATGAGAATATGATGAAGGTTGAGAAGTTTAATGGGAAGAACTTTCATTTATAAAAAATGAAAATGGAGGACTATCTTTATTAGAAGGATTTATGGAAGCCATTGGAAGGAGCAACCAAGAAATATGGAACTATGATAGATGAGGGTTGGGGGATTTTAGACAGAAAGAATCTTGGAAGTATTAGATTATTCTTGGCACCATCAATGACATTTAACATTACAAAAGTGAATATGATGGAAGAGTTGTTGCAAACTCTAGTGAAATTATATGAAAAACCCTTCGCTTCAAACAAGGTATTTCTCATGACACTTTTATTTAATATGAAGATGGTAGAAGATGAATCTATTACAGATCATTTAAATGAGTTTAATATAGTTACTAGTTAGTTATCTTCTATAGTTGTCAATTTTGATGAAGAAATTAGGTCTCTCTTGATTTTGTGTTCTTTTCCTGAAAGCTACAATGACTTGGTAATGGTTGTGAGTAATTAAGTTTCTAGATCTAATACACTAAATTTTGATGATGTGATTGGTGTTATTCTGAGAGAGAAAACTCATAGGAAAACCTTAAGTGGGTCTACATCGAGAAGTGATTTGAATGTACAAAGCAGAGGTAGATTGACTAAGAGAGAAACCAATTCTAGAAATTATGGAAAATCAAGAGGAAAATCAAAGGGGAAGAGGTCTCAATCCAGAGGACCAAGAGATTGCTAGTACTATGGGAAACAAGGACATAAGAAGAAATATTTCTAGACTTGAAGGAATATGAAGGAGATAAACCCAAAGGGAAGAAGGAGTCAAATGTGGTAAGTAAAAAATCTGAAAAGGATGCTTTTTTTCTTTCTTTAGAAATTGTTGATGATTCTTGGGTTTTAGATTTTGGGCCTTCATTTCATGTTACACCTCATAGAGCTTATTTTATTGATTATGTTGAAGGGGATTTTGAGCTTTTTTATTTGGGGGATAATGAACCATATAAGATTGTTGGAAAGGGAAAAGTTAAGATTAAGTTGTAGAATGGGAATTTGTTGAAAATATGGTCAATTATATGTTTTCTTGGTTGTCATTTATGGAACCATATAATCAGTATTTCATATACTATAGTGAACAAATCTTAATAGTATAGACTATGTGTAGAGAGTTAAGCTTATGCATAGCTGAGGAGGATTTGTAACATTATCAAAATGACATGTACTAGTGCACATGTGTACAGTCAGTATGGCACAAGTTACAGTGAGTTTAACCGTGCTAGCATTTAATGATGTAGAATAGAGCATAACAAAAAAGAAAGTTATACAACTTTAGGAACTGTTTTGATTTCAAAATAATTACTAAGTCATGTTAAGCTGACTATGTGAATATTATTTTATATTATGTTAAGTTAAAGAACCTAAGAAAGATGATGCATCTAAAGAGGTAAGACATGAATTCAAAGGTAGATGTTTCATATGCAATTAAGATAGAAATATGAGGAGAGATTGTATAGGTAAGTCTTTCACACCCATTATTGATTTATATTGTTATAATTATCATGGCTATGTACATAAGGGAGTAGAACGTAAGAAACCTAAGTTTGTTGATGATAGTAGGAATAGTAGAATTTTTAGGAACACTAACCTTGTAGGTAATGGAAGAAGCAGACCATGGAGAAGATCTAATGATGTAGAGAAACCTAATGGTGAGAGAAAGAAGTTTGTTTGTTAAAAATGTAACAATCCTAGACATATCTCAAGGAATTGTAGAGAACCTAAAAGTCAAAATGGGAACAATCATAAGAGAAATGCACCTATATGTTAGTTATGCAATAACTTTGGTCACATAGCAAGATTCTATAGAATGGATAGAGGGAACTTTAACATGAACCCTAATCACAAAAGGAATAAAAATGGTGATAAGAATAGTCAGAAAGAAGTAGTCAAGGAACATGTTGAAGAATTCAAAGAAGCATTTGTTAAGGCTTATAATCTATGAAGTTCACAAATAGTATTGGAAGAATAGTTCTTTGATTCACCTGATGGAAAGTTGAATTCACTAATTGTTTGTGACTCAACCTATTTTAATTAAGCTATTTGCACTAGTAGTGGAGCATCAGTGGTTAGAACTAATATTAGAGAGAGAGTTAGAGATTGTGTAGTTAAAAAAAGGTAGAAGACATAGAGAGAAAGCTATGGTTCTATGTGCAAGTCTTGATGTGATTGCATTAAGCAGGAATTGTAAAATCAAGGTCATTGGTAAATAGAGACAATATTTTGAATTTGTGGTACATACTCATTTATTGTGTAGTGTGATTTGAAATAATTTAAGGATCATGAAAAAGATTTCATATACCATTTGTTCATACAAAGTTTCTTGAACAATTCATGACAATTGAAGTGCAAAGAAAGTTTGAGAAGTCAAAAGTTGTAGAACCCCTAAAATCATGAATTTGAGGTATTTTATTATGTATTGAAACTAGTTTCTTAAATTTTTTATAGTTATAAGAATGGCTAGTTAGAGAGTGCATAATGTTAGTGATAGACCAAGGTATGAGTTCAAGAAACACCCATTTGTTTCTTTACTTGATGATCTTGTAGGCACATTTTTGCAAGTTCCAAAAAATGTGTTACATGTAGAAGATATAAGGAATTATATACATTGCAAAATTGAGAGTATAGGTGATGAGGAGATTCACAAGGACTTAGGAGTCATGTGTAATAATGACTTATCATTGTCTGAATATGTGCACCTTGAAGATTTGAATTTGGTGACGTATATTTTCTACATAAAATTTGACAATCATGAGTGGACCTGAATTGTATTGAGCAAAATTAATGATGATATGTTTTGGTTAGGTGATGTACAGATTACCATTGAAAATGACCTAATTCACAAGCTCATAAGATTTGGAAATGAAGACTGTAATCCTGTTAATGAGAAAAGTGTTAGGAAATTAGTGGAGACAAACCTGAAAAACAAGTTTGATGGAATAAATATGAGGGTTGATCCTATTAAGTATAAATGAGTCAAGTTGTTGACCAAAATCTTATGGTACAAGTTGAACCATGGATGAAGGGTAAACTTTATACCAGCTAGATTCCTTCATACAACATATGAGATGGTTGTTGAAAGGAGAAAAGTTAATTTGTATGACATTGTCAAAGTGCAACTTTTGGACAATATTACTAAGATAAAGATAAAAAAGAGCACAATATTTAGATTTGAGTCCCTATTGACTCATTTATTCTTGTATGTTACTAAAAATTTTCCTAGAGTAATCAATTGGGATAGCAACGAGTGAACAATGAAGATTGTAACTCAAAGCTATAGATCTAAACCTGAAAAATGTCAAAGACATTGATTTTGATAGAATGGTGAAGCATTTTTAGTCTGAGATGAAATTGAGGTATAGGATACCTCCCTCTATGGCAGAGAAGTATAAGGATGATTTGTGCTTTATGGTGGAAAATGATAATACATGCATGGAAGTAGTGATACCTAGAGTAAAGTTCATTGAGCCTATGGGCTATGAGATGAGCATAGAACTTATTGAAGGGTATGAGTAGATCATACTCAAGTCTAAGAAGGACACAAAATGTCCTAGATGGGGACATATGATGAAAGGTTAAGGATTGTAGAGTCTAAGCTCCACAAAAAGGAGAGTAAAAAGAAAGTAGAGAAGGAGATAAATTCCATACTCAAAGAATTTGGCATGACTAGAAAAGAATTCAATTAGATAAAGGGAATTGTGCTGGAGATGAAGGCTAGTGGGAAAACAAAAGTGTTGGCAGCAACACCTATTATAGTGGCAAGACCTTCAGAAGGAGTAACAATGGCACAATCATGTGCATAGGTACCCTTTACACCATATGCAACAGTTGCATAAGTGCAACCTATAAGAGCAAGCTATGAGAAACCTAGGAGGTAGTCAGAGGTGGAATCACCTACTTTGCAAAGAAAGTCAGGAGGACTAGTGAAGGTTAGGTAAGAACCTACATTCAAAGCAAAGAAATGAGTAAAGGAAATAAAAAATGGGCCTAGAAAAAGGAGGAAAACTATGCAAATGAGTAGTTCTAAAAGCTCAAAGTATGATGATGAAGATAAACCTATTGAGCAAGATTGGAAGGAAGCCAAGACATCTATAGGCAAGAAATAGAGTTATATGACTTTAGGAATTGTTTTGATTTCAAAATAATTACTAAGTCATGTTAAGCCAACTATGTGAATATTAATTTATATTATGTCAAGTGTGTGAAGACATGGAAGTCAATTGAGCAACAATTTGTGAATGTGCAAGGTATAAGTAAAGATCTTAGATTGCAAAAATAGTGTGTAAGTAAGTTGCGTAGAAAATAGGTGTGATGTGTAGATGTTGTGGAAGTTTCATGATTAGATGTGACATGAAAACTATTGTGAGAACCATTTGTAAGGCTTATGTGATGTGAAATATAATGTAAAGATTAGAGCAAGTGTGAGTTATAGAAACAAGCAAGTATTGTATGTATATCTATTCTATGGAGGAACTGAATTGTATAATTGCATGTAAGGAAAATGGGCTCTTCTTGCATACATTGTAATTGATATACCAACTCCTAACAAGGTTGTAGCAACTCCTAACAAGGTTGAGGCTTCTAACAAGGCCTAGCCCTCTAATAAGGACTCAATACACTATATGTACTTCATAGATTGCTAAAAAGCGTCAATATCCTTAACCAGATCCTATTTGTGAGGCCTCGCCCCGACCCATCATAGCATAGTGATACATTACCCTTATTTTGTTATTCACGACTCGAGATGTCGAGACATTATCTGATGCTTAGAACATATTTTATTATTTCATGTTGTGTGATGTTATTTTTAGATATATTTGATGATTGTCATTTAATGTTTCATGTATATGTATGTTGATGAAATCAGTAAATGTAGGATTGAGACTTTGATTTAAGAGATTTTAAATGATTAAGAATTAAGTAGGATAAAGAAACTCTTATTGATGTATGTTTTAATTTATGTGAATTTTTGAATACGTATACATTTATGTACATATGATTTTATGGGACTACTGATGTGTGCAATGAGTGTGCAGATATTTTAGCCGAGAAACCCTACGGAGGAACAGAACTGATCTCTATGTGCTAAATTTGAAAACCTTGTTGTTCGTAATTCACATATTTGTATTGTGAGATGTATGTATGCATCTTCCTTGTTCAGTGAATGTTAATGTTCATAATTATGTTCTTTCAGTGTCGCTTGACACTCATAAAATGTTTATGTGCTTCAATGTGTTGTGTAGGGTTAATTGTTTAACCTTTGGACCAAGCTGGTTTAAGTTAGTGTCAATTTACTTTTGAGTTCTTAATCAAGGTTAATCATCCCTTAATCCGGATTAGTGCTTATTTGCAAGTTAGAGTAGTGAGTTGGACCTATTTTATTCCTAAATTTTATTTGACTCTAAACCCCTTTCCTTAGGCTTTTAAACATGTTATTATTCTAACTAAAGGGTATGGGTATGGGTTAGGGGTCTTTTCCAACCCCTAAGCCCCTTTTTTTGACTTTTGAGGTCACTCAAAAAGTCCCTTTTTGCCTTTGTGCAAAAATTGACCATGGCTATCTTGAGTTACCTCACCTCATCTCCACTTAGGGTTTAACCATGGGGTAGGTTGAGTTAGGAGTTTCTAGATTTGTTAGTAGGTGGAGATAGTTATTGCTCCTTTTGGGTGGTTGAGTTGGAGGCCTATTTAGAGGCCTTCCTTGGACTAGTTGGTTGTTACCCAATCTCTACATTTAGAGAGGAATGCTTGAAGGTTGAAGGAAGGAAAGGGGATACTCTACTCAAATTTGTTCATTTCCATTACCTCTTTGTGAAGGTAGGAAATTCTCATTTCCCTTATTCAGATTTTATGTTTTGTTTCATGTTCATGCTACTTTGTTGTTGTTTCACTATTTGTATGGTTGTGGGTATGTTAGGAAAATTTGAAAACTATGTTATTTTGGTTGTTTTCCTTTCATGTTTATGTTTTCATTTTTTTTTTTTGAGTTTTCCTTGCATGGGTGTTTTCGTATTACTCACCCTTGAAGAGGGCAGAAGTGACCAATTTAGGGAGAGGTCTGTTTAGTTGGACTCCAACCAGTGTAGAGTCTCTTCTCAAGATAAGAAGAGGGATAAAGGGTAGGGTGTTATGGACCCCTACCCGTCAGCACAACCCTGGTATGAATATGGCATGTTTAAATGGAAGAACGAAAGTTCTTGGTTATTAGCCCCGATTGGGCATCTGAATTGGTGTTGTGCTTGACTTCTCCTGTTGGAAGAATCCACCTTTCCCTAGTCTTGATTCATTGTGAATCCTATTGTGTAAACCATGTATGATTATGCATGTTTGATTTTCTTTTGGTTCTTCTTGGTTGTCACCCGATCAGATATTGGTTTCCTCCATGGCCCTTGAAATGAGATTCAAAAAATAGTACAAACTCCTTGATTATGATCATGAAGAAAATTTGATATAATTGTTGAAATTTGGGATTGAGATTCTATTGTAAATTGTATTTCAAACCTTATTGTAAATGGCAACGAAGCTGGGTTTTCTTCTTGATTCTTTCCCGACTGAGCCTTTGAATTAGGTTTACCAATAAAATTGGTGTTGAGCATATTTGGTTATCATGTGATTTAAATTGTGTATTAAATTTAATATGGTTGCACATTAAAAATAAATAATTAAGAATAACGGATAATGTTATGAATTATGATATTTCAAGTTTTTAAATTGTTAGGGAAGAACAATTTGATAGAATGAATTTCCAAGTTGATGTATAAGTATCAGATGAATCAGGATCCCTACATTGAGAACTCAAATTATCTCTTCCTTGTTAAATTTCCTTATGAATGAATCAATTGGACTAAGAGATTATGTATCTCCTTAAATTTTAAAGCATAAATCAGTTAGTTATCTTTAACCTTGCCATGGATTGCTTATCGGCTACATTAAGTTTTATGTTGATTGTTATATGAATTATCGCCCTAAACTTTACTTAGTCCAATTAATAACTCACATTATCAATTGTAATATCTTATCATGAGGAACTTAGACTATTGGAGTAGGAAACCAAATAGGAAGGAATTGATGATGTTAAAATTGACAAGATTTCTAAGCTTTCATATATCTTGAAGACGAAAACTATGATCATGCATGCAGATTCACCTTTTATGATTGTTAGATCCTAATGATAAAGCATTGCATTATTGAATGAAATGAATAATTCAAACTCTTGATAGGTTATGATTTTATCAAGTCATTATAGATTTGCCTATAAAGGAAATTAATGACGTATTTAGTCCTTGAATCAATCTTTTTTTGAGGTGATAGAAATTGTATTGAATCCTACCTTAATCATCTAATAGATTTAATAGATGCTCTATTAGTTTTGTAAGCCATAAGAAATTCTAAGAATTAATACTTGGGATAACATTAGCAATATGTTAGCCTTTCAATTTTTTGATCCAAAAAAAAAAGAGAGTAAAATAACTTTTCATACCATCCCTTAAAGAAAATTTCCAAAACATCCACCTACAGGATGCTGGAAATTGTATGGAGAAAAGATTTATTCCCTTGTTGAACAGAGAATATTCCATTTTGATTCTTGATTTCAAATTTAATTAATAATCAATAAATTAATTTTGAATAACCCAAGTAACTTATTATGGTCTTTAATATCCTAAATATCTAATTTTGCAACCATAAAACTTTATTGCATAAATGCCTCACCTCCTTCTTCAACGTCAGTATGGAGGGAAGAATATAGTAATGTTTTAAATTTATATGTGTAAGTCTAAGTCATCATAAATGATGACATCACCCCCGTCCCCTCATCTCGCCTTGGGCCAAGCGTACTAGAAAAAAAATGCTAGCTCACGTCTTCTTTTGGCTTGGAATGCATTAGTTTAAAGGATGTTTTTTTAACCCCCCCTTGTTTATCGCTGACCTTGGGGGCTCGTCCTTGCTGGATGGGACGGTGTACACTGACGTAGGTCAGTGAGCTTGGGTAGCGTGCTCAGCTTTTGGAAAGAGCACAGGCTTTGGGTAGAGGGGGTAGGGGGTGACGTGGCGGCAGGGGGGTTTGGTAGGGTTAGTGGTTAGGTGTTAGTTAGTAGGTAGGTTTAGTTAGTAGTATTTAATTTAAATATATTTCAGATTCAATGTAGTTAATAATTTAAAATATGGTTTAATTTAGATTTAGATAGTTTAGTATTAATTAGTTACTTGTTTGATTATGTTGTTTAAGTTTAAATTTGTTAAAGAGTAATTTGTTTAATCTAATCAAGTTTTAAGCTAGCATTATGTTGAAGTTGACTTATAACCAATTAGTTATTTAGTTAGTTAATAACTATGTTTGTTTAATTATAATTGTTTTAGGATTAATTGTTTAAGAGTTAAGAGTAACTTATATTGTTCTTATTTTTTGATATGTTTAATTCTTATATAGCACTATGAGTTTAAATAAAATAAAATAAAAATTTGAGATTTGCATTAAGTAAATTTTAAGTATAGATATATGATCGGATAGACATGATTTTTCGAGTAATTAGACCTTGATCAGCTATTTCAATTAATTTTAAACTAAAATTTATTAGATTTTCATTTAAATAACTTTAGTATGTTATTGTGAAGTTAATGTAATAACGTAACTTAAGATTGATATCAATCTTATAGCAAAAGTTTTAATATATTAGCGATGTGATTGTCTTCATGTTCTAATCTTAAGACATGAGGTAGAGAACCTGTACATAAGATGTTATCTCAATCTTTTCAAACTAGAGCATGCTTAATTATTAATCATTATTTAAAAAAAAAATTTGCGTTCTTGCCCTCATAGTTTGGGCATGACACTATTGTTTAGTGAATCATCTAGAGGGTATCATCCCCACTAGGGTTTTACCTTGGCCAAGGTTTCCCTAGTTAACAAATAATGGTGTTATGAGTTCTCTATGTGTATGATTATGTTTATTGTTCAACATTGTTGGTTTACTTTCATATGCAAGTTATAAAGTAATTAACAATATTCAGTTGTGGACAAAATTTTGTAGAATACTAATTCAACCCCCCACCCTCCTCTCAGAATTATCTATTTATGATAAAATCATTGGCTACTACACAAGGTAAGGAATGCTCCAAGGATAAGTAGGAATTTAATTTCAGCAAGGCAACTCAGCGATGAGGGTTGCGTAGTTACTTTGAATGATAAAAGTTGGAAGGTTTCAAAAGGCTCCCTTGTAGTAGAAAAACGTGTGAAAGTAGGAACCTTATATCCTTATACATGTCATAATGTTCCTTCTACTTTAATTTTTTTAGAGAAAAATGAATGTTCAAGAATAGTTGCTACAGTTGAGCAAGGAGAACAAACAATTGTTGTAGATTGTAATACAACACTATGGCACCATAGACTTAGGCACATGAGTGAGAAAGGTATAAAATTACTTCATTCAAAGATAGTTTCTAGGTTTAAAATGTGTCAATATGGATGTCTCTGAAAGTTGTGTGTACAAAAATCAAAAGAGAATTAGTTTTGTGAAGAGTTGCAAGGAAAAAAATTTAAGAAATTAGATCTTGTGCATACAGATGTATGCAAATCTTGTAAGGTATCTTCCATTGGTGGCTCTCATTATTATGTTACATTCATTGATGATGAAACTAGAAAAGTATGGGTTTATTTACTTAGATATAAATATGATGTATTTGTAACTTTGAAGAAATGGAAATTCTTGGTTGAGAAAGAGATTGGTAAAAAGATAAAGTGTCTCAGTTTTGATAATGGTGGTGAGTATTACAGAAAATAATTTTAAGATTATTGTTCCAATAATAGTATTCCTAGATCAAAAAATATTCAAAGGACTCCATGGGAAAATGAAGTGGTTGAATGCATGAACAAGACAATAATGGGGTGTGCAAGGAGCATGAGGTTGTATGCTAGGTTTCCCTTAAACATATGTGTAGAGGCTATCAATCTTGTTGTATATTTGATTAATAGAGGTCCATCTACTCCTTTGGGTTATGGTATTCTAGAAGAAGTATAGAATGATAAGAATGTGAGTTATTCTTTTCTCAAAACCTTTGACTATGAAGCATTTTCACATATAGATTCTAAAAATAGAACCAAGATGGAAGATAAGTTAAAGAAATATATATTTTTTGATATGGTGTTGATGAATTTGGTTATAGGCTTTGGAATTTTGAAACTCATAAAAATGTAAGAGGTACAAATGTCATATTTAATGAGAAAGCATTGTACAAAGATCTATTGTAGTGCCTACCCTCGTTCACATCTTTTCTAGATGTTGTTGCTATTATTTTAGACTAGTTTTATGTTGATGGATTAGTGGTATTATTTTAATATTATTAGACATTATGTTATGGATTCAGTTGGTATATGATGAGATCATTTAGACTTTACATTTCATGTATGCATGATGATCATTACATTGCTTTTAGTTATTGTTGATGATTAGTTAGATGATTTATTATCTCATGTGCTTTATTATGGATTCTTACCCCATACTTGCATGTGTATGGTGTGCGTGTTTGCTCATATTGTATGGCATTTCTGATATGGTTAAGGAAGGGAGTCATAGTCACCTACTTGGTCGGGATCTACATGATGCACCACTTCTTGCCATTGTCTATTTTAGCTTAGCATTATATATATTGTATGTACATGCATGGTTTTTATGCAAGTTGCAGGTATCGAGTATCGACTTTCCTAAATTTCTAGGATGAGTGTACCCTATTATACTATCCAATGATAAGAGAAGGGAGATAAATTCTCAAGTCCAAATCCCAAACCCTTAAACCAATTGTCCTAGTGAGGTAGGACAAGTATCTGGATATGTTACCCACCGAATGTGTTGGATGACATAATTCATGATTTTTAACCCTTTAGCTAATTTTGTGTGAATTTCTCTATGATGGGTTTTCGTATTTTGTCTTGGAGGTCTATGGTGAATTTTCTATTAATTAAGTCTTAATAAATAGATTTAATTAATAAATTAATTATTAGAGAAAATTAATATAAAATATCATGATCTTTGATATTTTGATTATAATTAATTAAATGAGGATTAATTGAGAATTAAATAAAAGAAAATTAGTAATTAAAATTAATAATAATTATAAAATAATAATAAAGTAATAAAAAAATAATAATAAAAGTTATAAAAGATTAAAATGAAAGTTATAAAAATTTAAATAGAAATTATATAAAGAGTAAATTGGAGTTATAAGCTTGCCTAGGAGTTAAGGCACCTTTTCATTTCTCATATGTCAACAACACAGAGGTTAGTGCATCAATTAAGCACATGGTGTCTACAACCTTATGACTCATCTAGAAGATTGGAAAAGACACATGCTTAGTTGGTGACACCTTCTAGTTGTTTCTAAAGGCATTCTAGGTGTTTCTTGAGAGCTCTTTATATTCAGGCATCCCTAGAAGCTTAGACATAGCGTTTGGAGAGCATTTGGAGCATTGGAGGACTTGAGAACTCTGAAGAAAGGAGGAGCTTGCTCTACGGGTTTTCTGAGGAAGAGAAAATTAGCATTAGAATCTAGGTAGATTCTTGTGATTTTATTTATGCTATTTTCGCATCTTGCATTCCCTGTCTTCTTCGTGTCTTCCATATGTCTTCTGAGGATTGTCCTATTTTAATTGTATGCATTCTCAATATGGGTAGTTAAATTTATTTGAGAATCTTATATGCATAGATCTGAAAAGAACACGGGGCTAGAGTTTAAATTGTAGCCAAGCCATTAGATAAATTATGGGATAAATTTGAGATCAAAGTATATAGGAAAATTCTGAAAATTAGAATTTTTGTTATTTATTTTTGAATTTGTATACACACACACACATATATATATATACGTATACATGTTTATATGTTGTGATATTTGAAAAAACTCTGCGTGTATATATATATATACCTTTATATATATATATATACATACATATGTATATATACATATATATATATTTAATTAAAAATTGAATGATATTGTACAAAGATTGATTGAATATGTTTTAAAAATGTTATTCAAGAAAAACTTGATAAAAATCGAATTTGCATATATTAAATGGTGAGTGAATCGTTTATGGGATTTTAAAAAAAGTAATATGCAAAAGTTGGGGAGGGACGAGACTCACACCCCCCGTACCCACTGCGGTCACAATTTACATGCTGCCACATGTATTGCGACAGCAGGGGTACACAATACCCACTAACGTCACAGGCCCTACAACTGCAGGGTCCTGCATACTGTCGGTGGTACATACTTATATATGTGTGTTGGTATAACAGTCATTTCATATGAAATCGAATTTTTCATTATTAATGAATTTTCATATGTTAATTGTATCAATCGAAATTATTGTAATTCAACTTTATAAAATGCAATATTAATAATTATTTATATATTTATATATGTATGTATATATATTTATATATAAATATATCTATCTATATATATATATGTATGTATGTATGTATGTATGTATGTATGTATGTATGTAATATGTAAATATGTTATTAATAAATTTGAATTATTATATAATTGATAAATGATTTATATCAAAGGTTCATTTTTATAATGGTGAACTCTTGTATAATATTCAACTATTAAGATTTAATTAATTGTTTTAAATTATTAAATAAAGTATATGAAATTTAATTGGTAGATTGGTGGGGGACGTTTTCAAACAAATATTATAATTGAAAAATGGATTTTTAGACCTATTAAGGAAAACTTTTATCCATCCAAAACAATACATGTGTTAGGAAAAACATACAAAATGTTCCTCCATTCATTTTCCAAACTTGGAAACATAAACTGAGACCTCTACATTTAAATTCAAGTTTGTAAATTTAGCAAAACCAAAACATGTGTTTGCATTGTGTATTCTTTATGCTATTGTTTTGAGTTTTGGTTTGACTAGTGTTGACCAGTTATAGGATGTCTACCAGAGGCTTGGAGGTTATGTGATTGTGATGTCATGATGATGTTTTAATCTCGATCTTTATAAACCCAACCATGGTTATGTGATGGAATGCTCTATGTAATGTTTCTAATTACTGATTGTTATAGTTGAGATTCTTATGTATCATGTGTATCACATGATTATCTTTACTTTGATGTATCATGGATTAGAATAGGATGATGTACTCACATATGTATATTCTTTTAAGCTTTTCATACCCTATGACATGTACAGTGGATGATTGAGCATTTAGAAATGTAATGTATAAACATCGAACTTATCATTATTATCTCATGTGGTTGTTATATTTGATGGATTCAATAATGTTAGTTGATTTTAGATGTAATTCTACGTTAAGGGATCCTTAAAGAATGTAATCTGTAATGTATGTTATGTTTAAGTTTAGATAGACATTGCTATTGCTTTCGTTAATGAGTATAAGTTATATGTGGTATTTACTTTCATGTTTAAAAAAAAAAAATGCTACCAAACTTAGTGAAATTCTAGGTAATTCTTTGGATCCCTTGGGGAATTACATTTGGTATCAGAGCCTGAGTTTCTACATTGGGAGCTCTAGGTATTTTGGAACAACTAGAAACTTTGAACTATTAAGTGTATTTATTCAACTTGAAACTAGGTGAACTGAAACAGAACTTGAACTGTTACTTGTATATTTTTCATACTTCAACACTTAGTTTTCAAAACTAGAAATTTTACTTAAACCTGAACATGGAATTGAACTTAGTCTATTGCAAACATGTGTCTTTTGATTATAATAGTACTTTGTACTATTGTAGGATGGTATCTAGGACTAGGTCAACTTCTGTTAGAGGCCGTGGTAGAGGTCATGGTAGAGGCCATGGTCATGGCAAAGCTATTAATGTCCATGAGTCTACCCATGAGGGATCTACTCATGAAGAGAGCAGAGGAGAGAACGCTAGTAGGCAGTAGAAAGAGAGCCATAGAGAGGACCAAGCTGAGTCTGAAGAAGTTGGTTTGAGATAGATGATGGAGACTATCCTAGAACGTCTACCTCCTGTACAAGAACAGCCCAAAGTATATCAGACAGAACAAGAGCATAGACTCAGATCTAGGAGTCCTCAAAAGGATTGTCAGACATCCATTTTGTCCACTCAGATGAAAGATCTTTCAAGATCCAAGGTTAATCCTTTCAATGGGCAAGGTTCTGGTTATGTGGCCAAGCAGTGGCTTATTTCCTTGGACAAGATTTTTGCCATGTAGAATTTTGACAACAATGTTAAGGCAAGATTTGTGATCACTAATTTGGAGAATTTTAGGGCCACTTGGTGGACAATTGAGGAGAAGAAGCTGGGAATCAATATGAGTAGTGTCACATGGGAATTATTCTTAGAGAGTTTTCATGAACGATTCCTACTAGAGGAATGGAAACAACAAAGGGTTGATGAATTTCATAATCTCAGGTAGTACACTATGTCAGTGATCGAGTATGAGCATAAGTTTTATGAGCTCATGTCTTTTTCAGGATTCAATGAAAATTCAGCTCAGTTGACATAGCATTTTATTTGGGGTTTGAACAACCATATAATTGGAGGTGTCAAAGTATTTGAGCCAAAAAACCTCAAGGATGTGGTACGTCAAGCTATCCTTGTTGAGCAAAGTGTCAACTTTGGTCAAGGAGGTTTTGTAGGAGCACCAACAGCATCAAGATCTAAAGGCAACTACAATTTAGGTGGTAACAAGAAGCCTTCTTTCTCTAAGGGGAAACAGTATCAGCAGTAATCTCAGCAGACATAGCAATAGAAGGGATCGAATTCTCAGGCTCAAGGTGGTGGCAAAGGTTCTAATTCCAAGAACAACTACAATTCTCAACACAATAAACAAAATCAGTCCAATCAACCAGCTCAGAGTAGCCAGTCTTTTGTTAGCAAGAACAGTCATTAGTAATCAAATGTACCACCTATGGGTAAAGGATCTGGCAGAAATACAAATTTTTTTCATGTGGACAGATTGGACATTATGCAACTCAGTGTCCACAGTGAGCACCTCAGTTTTTAGGACCTAGGCCTATGCTTTTAGAGCCTATAGTGGGTGATGCAGGTAGAGCCCATAGAGTATTTGTAGCAGTAGATCACCGTCAGGAAGATCATCAGGGAATAGTGGTTGAGACCACAAGTGCTATTCAAGGTATATCTCTTTCAGTATTGTTTGATTCAGGAGCTATAGATTCATTTATTTCACCATCTATAGTTTCTAAGTGTAAGATGGATGCGGTGAAGCAAGATATTGGTTGGCAAGTGGACCTAGCCTCAAGCATTAAGGTCTCCATAGATTCTGTAGTTCATAAGTGTGGGCTTAGATTAGGAAGCTTTGATACTACAGTGGATCTTCGAGTCATAACCCTTGGTTCCTACGATGTGGTTTTAGGCATGGACTGGCTTGGATCTTATAGAGCCAATATAGATTACAAGAAGAAGATTATTATGTGCTAAGATGACCAAGGGAATGATGTGAAGATAGTTGGGATACCAAGGCCTATATCTTTGTGGATGATTTCTGCTATGCAATTGAAGTGAAGCTTCTGTAAGGGATGTCAGATATTTATTGTTATGGTAAATGATCTTGATGAGGAAGATCTTTTGAGGAAGACTTTAGATCACTCGATTTTATAAGAGTACGCAGATGTCTTTCCAAGTGAGGTTTCAGGCATGCCTTCAAAGAGGGACATTGATTTTAGCATTGATCTGATTCTTGGAGCGAAGCCTATCTCTAAAGCTCCTTATCGCATGACTACACGGGAATTGGGTGAGTTACATCTTTAGCTAGAGGAACTTCTAGCCAAAGGGGGCATTCGACCTAGCATATCACCATGGGGAGCTTCAGTGCTCTTTGTGAAGAAGAAAGATAGTTCTTTATGCCTTTGTATTGACTACAAATAGTTGAATAAGGTGACTATTAAGAACAGGTATCCTCTACCTAGGATTGTTGACTTATTTGATAAGAACAACGGAGCTACAGTATTCTTCAAGATTGACCTTAAGTCATGATACCACTAGCTTTGCATTAAAGAAGCCGATATTCGTAAGACTGCTTTTCAAACTCATTATGGGCATTATGAGTTCACAATGGTACCTTTTGGGTTGACTAATGCTCCATCGATTTTCATGAGTTTGATGAATGGTGTGTTCTGATCTTATCTGGATAGGTTTGTACTTGTGTTTCTTGATGACATATTGATATATTCTAAGACTCAAAAGGAGCATGAGGAACACCTATGGTTGGTATTGCAGTGTTTGAGAGAGAATCAGCTTTATGCCAATGTAGCTAAGTGTGAATTCTTCAAATCGAAGATTCAGTATTTAGGGCATGTCATTTTAGGTGATGGTATTTTAGTGGATCCTACAAAGATTCAGGTGATAATAGATTGGCCTACACTGACTAATGTGTCAAAGATTCATAGTTTCATGGGCCTAGCTAGTTATTATCACAGATTTGTCCAAAACTTCTCTAGGATAGCACATCCTATCACTTCTCTTTAGAGGAAAGGAAAGAAGTTCGTATGGACAGAGAAATGTGTGGAAGCTTTTCAGAAGCTCAAGGGGCTTGTGACCAGTGCACCAATTTTAGTCGTACTTGATCCAAAAGGAGATTTTATGGTGTGTACAGATGCTTCTCTTGAAAGGATTGGGGCAGTGTTGATGCAGAATGGACGAGTGATTGCATATGAATCACACAACCTCAAGGATCATGAACTAAATTATCCTACGCATGATCTTGAGTTAGCAGCAGTAATTCATTCTTTGACAAGGTGGAAACACTTCTTATTGGGGCACAGATTTGAGCTACACAGTGATCATCGTAGTCTTCAGTACATTTTTATCGAGCCTAATTTGAATGCTCACTAGAGGCAATGGATGGAATTTCTATGCGAGTATGATTTTGAGGTTAAGTACATTCAAGGTAAGGAGAATGTGGTGGTGGATGCTTTGAGTCACAGGAGACATGTGGTATCATCCATGACTCTTAGTGTGGATTTGAGGAGTCAGATTCTTCAGGGACTTCCTACAGATTCTTGGTATCAGGAAGTGTGCAAAGAGATGGATTCAAGAAGACCTTTGGAAGGTAGGTTTATAGGTTACGTTTGAGAATTAGATGGTCTTTTGAGACATTTGAGGAGGATTTATGTGCCATTACTGGATGAGCTTCACACCTTGATTCTAGCAGAAGCCCATCATACACCTTACTCAGCACATCCAGGTGTCAAGAAGATGCATGCTGATTTGAGATGTTTGTTCTTTTGGTCTGGAATGAAGCGAGATATTGCTGATTTTGTGGCTAGGTGTCTTGAGTGTCAGAGAGTCAATGCAGAAAACCAGCACCCGACTAGAATTTGTAGCCAAATCCCATTCCTTCTTGGAAGTGGGATATCATCTCCATGGACTTCATAGTAGGATTACCTATGACTATTCGTCGTCATGATGCTATCATGGTCACCATTGATCAGTTGACTAAAATGGTGCATTTCTCACCTATCAAGTCTTCCTACACAACAACTTATATAGCTAATGTCTTCATGTGTGACATTGTGAGATTACTATTCCCTGAAAGATCATTTCTGACAGGGATCCTATATTCACATCTGCATTCTGGACATCACTACAGCATGAGCTTGGAGCGTAGTTAAAATTTAGTTTGACATATCATCCAGAGACTGATGGTCAGACAAAGAAGGTGAATTAGGTTTTGGAGGATATGTTATGGATGTATGTGATAGATAGGTAGACACATTGGGAGGACTATCTCTACATAGTGGAGTTTTCTTACAACAATGATTATCATAGTTCTATTGGCATGGCACCATTTCAGGCATTATATGGACATCTTTGTCATACACCCTTGAGTTGGGATAGCCTTGAGGATTGTATCCTATTAGGTCCAGAGATGCTTCGTGATATGGAGCAACAGGTAGTGCAGATCTGTGAGCACTTGACTATGGCACAGGATAGGCAGAAGAAGTATGCCAATGCTCATAGGATTGATAAGCAGTTTGTTGTGGGTGATAAGGTTTTCTTGAGAGTGCATTCGCAAAAGAGTCCAATCTGATACAAAAAGGGTTCTAAGCTAGCACCTCGCTTTGTGGGACCATTCGAGATTCTAGAGAGGATTGGCCCAATTTCTTACCACCTTTCTCTACCGCCCAAACTAGCTTGCATTCACGATTTTTTTCATGTTTTAGTGCTTTGATAGTATATTCCTGATATTGTACATATTCTTGATTGGAATGCATTGCAAGTAGAGGACAGGTAGCTGGCTTTGAAGTCAGTTTGTATTCTGGAGCAGCAGGAGTTGACCCTCACGGGTCAAACCATTGAGTAGGTAAGGGTCTAATGGGATCCTACTAATGATTCTTCAGCTACATGGGAGGATGCAGATAGATTGCAGGAGTTATATCCCTACTTGTTTGTAGGCTTCTAGGAGTAAGCCTAATCCAAGGGGGGGTGGATGTAGTGCCTACCCTCGTTCACATCTTTTCTAGATATTGTTGCTATTATTTTAGACTAGTTTTATGTTGATGGATTAGTGGTATTGTTTTAAGATTATCAGACATTATGTTATGGATTCAGTTGGTATATGATGAGATCATTTAGACTTTACATTTCATGTATGCATGATGATCATTACATTGCTTTTAGTTATTATTGATGATTAGTCAGATGGTTTATTATCTCATGTGCTTTATTATGGATACTTACCCCATACTTGCATGTGCATGTTTGCTCATATTGTATGGCATTTCTGATATGGTTAAGGAAGGGAGTCGTAGTCACCTTCTTAGTCAGGATCTACACAATGCACCACTTCCTACCATTGTCTATATTAGCTTAGCATTATATATATTGTATCTACATGCATGGTTTTTATGCAGGTTGCAAGTACCAGGTATCAACTTCCCTGAATTGCCAAGATGAGCGTACCCTATTATACTATCCAATGATAAGAGAAGGGAGATAAATTCTCAAGTCCAAATCCCAAACCCTTAAACCAATTGTCTTAGTGAGGTAGGTAAAGTATCTGGATATGTTACCCACCGAATGTGTTGGATGACATAATTCATGATTTTTAACCCTTAAGACTGATTTTGTGTGAATTTCTCTATGATGGGTTTTCATATTTTATCTTGGAGGTCTATGGTGAATTTTCTATTAATTAAGTCTTAATAAATATATTTAATTAGTAAATTAATTATTTGAGAAAATTAATATAAAATATCATGATCTTTGATATTTTGATTATAATTAATTAAATGAGGATTAATTGAGAATTAAATAAAAGAAAATTAGTAATTAAAATTAATAATAATTATAAAATAATAATAAAGTAATAAAAAAATAATAATAATAAAAGTTATAAACGATTAAAATGAAAGTTATAAAAATTCAAATAGAAATTATATAAAGAGTAAATTGGAGTTATAAGATTGCCTAGGAGTTAATGCACCTTTTCATTTCTCATATGTCAACAACACAGGGGTTAGTGCATCAATTACTTGCACATGGTGTCTACAACCTTATGACTCATCTAGAAGGTTGGAAAAGATACATGCTTAGTTGGTGACACCTTCTAGCTGTTTCTAGAGGTATTCTAGGTGTTTCCTGAGAGCTCTTTATATTTAGGCATTCCTAGAAGCTTAGACATAGCATTCAGAGAGCATTTGGAGCATTGGAGGACTCAAGAACTCTGAAGAAGGGAGGCGCTTGCTCTATAGGTTTTCTGAGAAAGAGAAAATTAGCATCAAAATTTGTATAGATTCTTGTGATTTTATTTATGCTATTTTCGCATCTTGCATTCTCTATCTTCTTCGTGTCTTCCATATGTCTTATGAGGATTTTCCTATTTTAATTGTATGCATTCTCAATATGGGTAGTTAAATTTATTTGAGAATCTTATATGCACAGATCTGAAAAGAACACGAGGCTAGGGTTTAAATTGTAGCCAAGCCATTAGATAAATTATTGGATAAATTTGAGGTCAAAGTTTATAGGAAAATTCTGAAAATTAAAATTTTTGTTATTTATTTTTAAATCTGCATACAGATATACATATATATACAATTATATATATATATATATATATATATATATATATATATATATATATATATATATATATATATATATATATATATATATATATATATACATGTTTATATGCTGTGATATTTGAAAAAACTCTACGAGTACACACACACACACACACACACACACACACACACACACACACACACACACACACACACACACACACACATATATATACATATATACCTTTATATATACATACATATGTATATATACATATATTTTTATTTAATTAAAAATTGAATGATATTGTACCATGATTGATTGAATACATTTTAAAAATGTTATTCATGAAAAACTTGATAAAAATTGAATTCACATATATTAAATGCCGAATGAATCGCTTATGAGATTTTTTAAGAAGTAATATGCAAAAGTGGGGGGGGCACGAGACCCGTGCCCCCATACCCACTGTGGTCACAGTGTACCTACTTTCGTAGGTACTGTGACGATAGGGGTACATAGTACCCACTGACATCGCAAGCCCTGCGATCGCAGGGTCCTGCATACCACCGGTGGTACATACTTATATATGTGTGTTGGTATAACAGTCATTTCATATGAAATCAAATTTTTCATTATTAATGAATTTTCATATGTTATATTGTATCAATCGAAATTATTGTAATTTGACTTTATAAAATGCAATATTAATAATTATTTATATATTTATATATGTATATATATTTATATATGTATATATGTAATATGTAAACATGTTATTAATAAATTTGAATTATTATATAATTGATAAATGATTTATATCAAAGGTTCATTTTTATAATGGTGAACTCTTGTATAATATTCAACTATTAAGATTTAATTAATTTTTTTAAATTATTAAATAAAGTATATGAAATTTAATTGGTAGATTGGTGGGGGACGTTTTCAAACAAATATTATAATTGAAAAATGGATTTTTAGACCTATTAAGGAAAACTTTTATCCATCCAAAACAATACATGTGTTAGGAAAAACATACAAAATGTTCCTCCATTCATTCTCCAAACTTGGAAACATAAACTGAGACCTCTACATTTAAATTCAAGTTTGTAAATTTAGCAAAACCAAAACATGTGTTTGCATTGTGTATTCTTTATGCTATTGTTTTGAGTTTTGGGTTGACTAGTGTTGACTAGTTATAGGATGTCTACCAAAGGCTTGGAGGTTATGTGATTGTGATGTCATGATGATGTTTTAATCTTGATCTTTATAAACCCAACCATGGTTATGTGATGTAATGCTCTATGTAATTTTTGTAATTACAGATTGTTATAGTTGAGATTCTTATGTATGAGACACTTGACTTAACCATTTTTTGTTCATCGATCAGTTATCCTTGGTTATTTTCTAGTCACCATGATGGGGCTAAAATGTGGATTTATTCTTGATGATGTCATGTTGTGACATGCTTGAATCAACCATTTTGGATTCTTTGATCGGTATGATTGAGATATATTTTGGTTATTGAGAACCAATAGATACTTTTGACTATCAATGATACTTGAGTTGCCAATAGAGAGCTGTTATGATCATGATTTTCTATGGATTCTTGCTCATGGAGATTTGATGCTTTTATGCATATTTGATGATTTTATTATGGATTATCTTTTGTGATTTTGAGATTTATGATTCCATGAGCTTAGGGTAGGATATCTACATGTAGTGTTGGGAAGTAGCTTGCAATGGGGGCTAGGGCCCTAAGAGGCTGCCAAGGTAACTCATTATAAGTTGGATTAATAAGTGAAAACATTCACACCTAATACTAACTAAATGAACCTAAAAAGATAAGTGTTTTGGTTCTCGCCCATGCCTTGAGTGCTTGTACAGGCTAGGATGGGAGTAGAGAGAATGCATGGTTGTGACCTTGCATTCCATAGTATGCCTCGTCAGTATGAGAGGATACTAGTGGCCGCATGAGATTAGTATGGACTCGTGGAGTTTAGCTAACTACCAGGGTAACTTGTACATGATATATGCGATGACACTTTCTTGCTTGCATAGTAGGTTCCTACATGTCATTGTGTGCCTCTGGGATTAGATGTCAATTTTGTGTTTGGAACCCTTGAGTTAGTATACTTTTAGGATTCCTGGACTTATAGAGATTTATGCTATGTGTTTTGGATAGCCTGTTTGGGACTTGAGATTATCTCCTTAGCACGGTGGGAGTGGAACACTTAGGTACCACGCGATCGAGTGGTAGTGTTTTTCCACTCTTATCATTTGAGATTTATTGAGACATCATGGCTGATGTGTCCTTCATGATGGTGGATATGTATCCTTTCATTGATGATTAGCATATGTTAGATGATGTTATCTTATGCTCATATTTTCATGTTAGATTACTTTTTGCATATGATATAGTATATGTTAGGAGTGACATTCCTACTATGTTAATACCAATGATCTCTTTGATGATTTGGAATGTTACACACGGAGGGATGGCTAGGGCCCACGATGGTCTAATGATGCTATTTACGATTGGGAGGAAACGTGCACTTAGTTTATTATGTTTGATCTTTATGATGGATGTATATATCTTCTATGATGATGTATCATGTGTATCACGTGATTATCTTTACTTTGATGTATCATGGATTAGAATAGGATGATGCACTCACATATGTATATTCTTTTAAGCTTTTCATACCCTGTGACATGTACAGTGGATGATTGAGCATTTAGAAATGTAATGTATAAACGTTGGACTTATCATTATTATCTCATGTGGTTGTTATATTTGATGGATTCAATAAAGTTAGTTGATTTTAGATGTAATTCTATGTTAAGGGATCCTTAGAGAATGTAATCTGTAATGTATGTTATGTTTACTTTTAGATGGACATTTCTATTGCTTTCGTTAATGAGTATAAGTTATATGTGGTATTTACTTTCATGTTTAAAAAAAAAAAAAATGCTACCAAACTTGGTGAAATTCTAGGTAACTCTTTGGATCCCTTGGTAGGGCATTACATCTATTGCAACAACATGAGAAGAAAGAAAATGATTATGTAGTGTTGGATAATACTCCAAAAGATGATGTTCCAATAGTCCCTTATGCTTTGCAACAACTACAACAAAAAATTACCACACACCCTAGTGAATGTTAGATGATCAACAAGGCTAAGAAGACCTCCAAAAATGTTTTATCCCTCTTTGTACTCTATTTTACTAACTGATGTTGGTGAACTTGAATGTTATGATGAAACTGTGTAGGTGGATACAAAGATTCAATGGGAGTATGCAATGAAAGAAGAAATAAACTTTTTTCTAAAAAATGACATGGGATTTATGCAAGTTGCTATATGTAAGAAGGTTTTACAAAATAAATGGGTTTATAGGTTGAAATAAGAAGATGGAGGTAAGAAATGATTTAAATCTAGGTTAGTGGTAAAAGGATTTGCATAGCAAATAGGGCATTGATTTTGATGAGATATTCTCTCCTATTGTTAAAATGACTTTGATTTGCACTATTTTAAGTATTGTGGCTACTGGAGATTTACATTTGGAGAATCTTGATGTTAAAACATCTTTTGTTCATGGTGATTTGGGTGAAGAGATCTATATGGAACAACCAAAAGGATTTGAGGTCAAAGGCAAGGAGAACCTAGTGTCCAAATTGTAGAAAAGTTTATATGGCTTGATGCAAGCACCTTGGAAATGCTATTTAAAATTTAAAAATTGTATGCATGAGCATGGATATAGTAGGTGTCATTCAGATCATTGTATCGATTTTAATAGGTTAGATGATGAGAGTTACATTATTTTATGTATATATTTTGATGATATGCTTGTAGTTGGGTCTAACATGGTTCACATTAAGGGGCTTAAACAATAGTTAGCACATTCATTTTATATTAAGGATTTGGGGGTAGAAAAAAAATTCTTGGTATAAAAATTTGTCAAGATAGGAAGAACAAAAAATTGATATTATGGTGTTGCAATGTTTCTCTATGGAGAATATTAAATTTTCCAACACACCTTTACCTGGTCATTTGAAGTTAATTAAGGAGATGTGTCCAAAGAATAAAGAAGAGTAGGACAAGATGTCCAAGGTACCCTATGCTTTAGTTGTAGGAAGTTTGATGTATTTCATAGTATGTACTAGGTCAAATATTGCACATGCAATGGGAGTTATTAGCAAGTATATGAGTCATCTAAGGATTGAGCATTGAAATGTAGTCAAATCAATTCTTAGATATTTGAGAGGAACATCTAGTAAGTGTTTTCATTTTAGGGGCTCTACTACTAATTTATAGGACTATGTTGACTTAGATTTGGCAGGAGATATTGATACTAGGAAGAGTACTACAAGTTATGTATTTACTATTAGTGGGACAACAATGATTTACATTTCTTGGTTGTATAAGGTTAATGCTTTATCCACTACAGAGGAAGAGTATGTTGCTACTACAGAGGTAGCCAAGGACATGATATGGCTTCAGTTCTTCATCAAAGAATCAGGACACTCATAGATGAATAATTATTTATTTACAAATAGCAAGAGTGTCAATCATCTTGCAAAGAATTTTTCTCTACATTCAAAGGAAAAACACATACAATTCTAGTACGATTTCATTTGGTTAGTTTTGGATGATGAATAGTTTAAGCTAGAGAAGATAAATATAGATGATAATCCAATAATGTTTACCAAGGTAGTAACAAGGGAGAAGTTGAACTCCTCTTCAAATTTTGATGGTCTTCAAGACTGAACAAAGTAAAAGAACAAGAGATTCTAGGGTGGTTTGATATTCTAGTGGGAGCTATAGGTTTAGCAGTGTTATGATCAGTCTCCAAGTGGGAGATTATTTTTTGTAGAGTATAATTAGTCTCCAAGTGGGAGGTTATTTTTGTGGAGTCTAATCAATCTCCAAGTGGAAGATTATTGTGATGTGGAGCTTAATCAGACTCAAAGGTTTATTCAACATTGTTCCACCCTAGATTATTTCTATGGGGGTTTAGGGGAAACTCCCCCATGATGGAGTCAAGGAGAATCACCCTAGATGTACTCCCTATCATAATATAGGGGAGTTGAGGGGCAATGCCCCCATGAGAGTTTTATGTGGCTGCGCCCCCAAAGCCAAAAATGATCCACTATTGTAAAAGATGTTATCTACTATTTTTCTATCAGATGAATTATTTTATCACAAATTTTGTAATCAAAAACATCGTGTAGGGTTAGGGATTTCATAATCTATGGTGATATTGTAGCTTCTTGTGGCAGTATTGAGCTTTAAGGGATTGTATATTTTAATCACTAAATAATAATAATATGAGACTTGTTGTTGGTAGATGTAGCCTAGGGATTGGATGAACCATGTTAAATCTTTGTGTCTTGTGTTCTCTTCTACATGATTTATTATTTTATTATATTGGTTATATTTGCATGTAACTATTATTTCTGTCTATGTTTAATCCTACAAAAAAAATTGTAATATATTTTATTTGTTTGTTCTTGAAAATCTTTGTGATTTCCATTTTTAGATTTGCATGTTTCTATGCATATGAAGTTGTTCTTTCTATCTTCCATTCTTCTTCTCCAAAGTTGCATATGCAAGGTCTCATCCTACTTTTATATGTAGTTAGGTGTAAAATCTCATTATTAAAAGAAATATAAGTTCATTTTTCCCTCAGATGTGAATGCAAGTTAAGGCCCCACCATTATGCATTACCTGTACCTACATATGATTTCCATATGTTTGAAGAAGAATTTCGCACATGCTTGTCGAATACATAGTATGACTTACACCTATTTAATGATGTTGTGTTTTCATTTTATTAAATTCACTCCTCACTTGTATATTTAAAGTTCTCTATTCGCATATGTAATCCACTCCAAAAAACTCATTTTTGGCTATTTTAGCCAGTTTTGAGCCATTTTTAGCTTGACTCATTTGTTCATTAATTTCCCTCTATAATTTCATCCATTCTCCCTATTTGTATCTTGCCTAACATTCATGTTTTTACATAAAAATATTTCTATGAACCCCTTACATGAAAATTTTAATACACTATGGAACTTTCATCTGACAGTTGCATAGGCACACCATTCGGCAATGTCAAGAGAAGTTACACCAGCAAATGGGAAAGAGACTAGAAGTATTCATTAAAGAATCTACCAAATCAAATAGAGATTTTTAAAAAAGAGATATCTAGAGAAGCAAGCATACTCAGGAAGGTTACAATGATCTCACAATGTACCGATGAACTAGATGTTGCAGTTGTATGTGAGTCCCTATGGAAGTTTGGAGAGTCGGTTGATACCATGTGAGTAATTCAAATTAAATTTTCATATTGTTTAAGTAGAATAGAAATATTAAAGTTACATGTAAAGAACATCTATGTTGTAAGTATAGGATACCATGTACCTATACAACTAGCTCATGTTGTTAAGTTACAATCACATTAAGAATGAAATTTTGAAAAAAGTCAAAGCAATTAGTTAGAGATAAGTCAAGGTGGTTGAGAATTTCCCCTTTCTTCTCCACATTTCTCTCTCCTATTTTCCTATACAAAGGAGGGAGCTCATTATAAATAATCATCTTTTGGAAAGACAAGAAAAAAATGTCAATTTGTATTGTGCACTCTAGGACTTTATGCTTGGATATAAATCAAATCACTTTCAATAAAAGGGAAAAATTTCTTTCAAACTTTGTGTTGATTCAAGTTGTTATGTGATGACATTTTTTAGATATTTATTGTGAGTTTTAGATCTTTGATCAAGAGGGATTTGAATTAAATCATGCATAGTTTGAGTTGGCCTATTGCATTTAGAGCCAATTTGAACTTTTGTTCAAACCTTGTGTTGTAGGAGGACAAATTGTAATAGATGGTAGTGGCTATAATCGCTTATAGTTGAAGACTTTAGGCTTCAATTGTAAGCATTTTTATTGATTTTGAATGTATTTCGTAATAGAATTTGTGTCTTACTAGTTGTTCTTCTTGAATCTTCTTTTGAGAAAAGTGTAGAAGACTTTGGGTTCATAATTTTGTTTCACAAAATATAAAAGTAAATTGCTTCCATTGTGTTGTTCTTATGTCCATTCCAAGGTTATTGGTATTATCATAGCAATAAGGCACTTTTTGTTAAGTTATAAAGTTAGAGTTGTATACAAATCATTCTTGAAAGAAGATGAATTTATCAAGAGAACCATCCTTTTTGTAAATTCAGTTAAGCTCCTAATGAAGACACCTAGGGTAAGAAGGGAGCATCCTCTATTGTTGAGAGGGGAGATAAATCTCATGACATTTTTCTTGAAGTTACAATTTCATAAGTCATATTTAGTGATGTACAAATTTTTTAGCTAACAAAGTTAGAGAAGAGATTGATGTTGATTGTGTTAGAAATAGGAAATACTGAGTGTGGGGGGGGGGGGGAGCAGATGAATCAATATTTCAAAAACTTTTTCCCAAATTCGGATAGCATTAACAATCTTATAACTTACATATGAAAGTAAATTGATTAAGTTGAGCAGTAAACACAACCACAAAGTAATGCAATACATAACACCACATTTTGTTAACTAGGGAAACCCTAGCAGAGGAAAAAAGATCCAAGAATCAAAAATATCTTGTGAAAGATATTAACCCTATTAGGAGTCTATTACATATGCATAGTATCTTGGTTCTTGTTAGAGGATTGGGCATTGTTATTAGCCTCAATCCTATTAGAAGTTGATAGTAAAATTGCATAATGTATGCAAGTTGAGCCCACTATCCAAACATACAATTATAAAATAATGCTTAGTATACAAAAGACTATATACAAAAAACTCTTTACAACTATTGATATCTTCAATATTTGATATGATTCTTTCAGCTCACAATTCAAATTTCCCATGCTTTGACTTTATACTACTTAAAAATCAAATTCACATTACAAATAGTTCACAAATAACCATAAAGTATTCAAACATATGTATATCATATCTACATTTATTTGCATATTAAGAACTTTCCTTTATACCATATTTTTCTATCTTGTTGGCCTTCACGTCTTCACACACTTGCAAAAATAAAAATAAATGTCTTTCTCTCATAAGGTTAACATATCAGATTTCATCCCTAATTAGTCAAGCAATTATTTTGATAAAAACAATCCTGAAAGAAAAATACTCAATTCCTTATCTTTATGCTATTGAGTTGGCTCATTACTACAATTGGGAAAAAAATTTGTGTCCTCTTCTATACTATCTACACAACTTTGTGCATTTGCATGCATGATCAAAAGAATCTTCTCTATCTTTCCTTAATATCACATGAGTTGATCATCTTGTAGTGAAGCTCACCCATCAAATCTTTGTCCTTGTCACTAGGCAAACCAAGTGTACTTAGACAATTTTCTAAGTTTGACTACCAAAATTGTATCCTCACATCATGCTCACTTCATGATGAATACATGTTTCCATAAATGACAATGCCATATTGTCTAACCTATCCAAATTTCCAAAAATCTCCTCCTTTGGCACTAATGACAACATATGGGAAAATTGGCTAAGTCCCAAAACTCAAAACTTCAAAATTTACAAAAAATTGGATCATTTCTATTAATGTCATCTTATCTTCTTTATATAAGGAGATGTTCGTTACTCCCCCTTTGATCATACTATATTTACATACTATACTCCCCCTAACATATACATACAATTTTCCTTATATCTCTCTGCCTTTGTCATTAATGATAAAGGTGCCAAAAAAATTGTAAAAGTAAAAATTATACTACTATTTTTACCTTCATAATTGTTAACTAGATATCCATAAGATGCAATCAACAAAATTGGTCTTTAATATGGATAAATACATATCCCATTTTTTCTTTATTGCATCTAATATGTTAAGTAATGCACATAGTGCACATGAAGCTATTTTTATTGCCTCCAAGTTAGTGTATGCAAACTTTTCATACGATGCCTTGGCTGATAGTTATTCATCCAATTGTCTCTACATAAGATCAATTTTCAAAGTAATTTTCTTTCTCAATAATAAAAGTATTTTCAAAAATCTTTCCTTCTTTAGCTCTAAAATCCCAATTTCATCATGTATCCTACTCATTTTTCTCTCTAAATTTACAATCTACACATTTGAGCTTAGAAGTTCTTTCACAATAGCCTTCATTACACTTCTAGTTTAACATTTATCTCATGTGTGATATCCTTGATAAATGTGGGTGATTGGACACATTTTCCATACACTTCTTTTCCTTTTTCTAAATATCTCCTTAGTTTCTTGATTCTTTTAGCAATATTTTTTAGGTCTCTTCTGATGTTTCCACAAACTTTTTCGAACATCTTTGCCTCATATAGACTATGTGTCTTTGTGGTTGACACTTCTGATAATTGTGTAATCTCATTATCAAAATTCTTGATAATCTCTACTTCTCTTATATGTGGGTCTACTTCATCGATTCTAACTGACATAATACTCTACAACTTCTCAGTGGCTTCTATCAAAGAGTTTTGTGGAATCTTTACTCTTTTTTTCTTCTCAACAATTTTACTTAGAGACGATATCAATCCAATTTGATCATCATCATCATTTCTAGATTAATCTACCAAAAATAATTCCAATGGTGGCCTTGATGTGCTAGGTATCTTTGTTCTCTAGATTGGTGTTACCAATAAGATATATTCCTCATGCTGAAAAATAACTTTGTCAAACAAAGTCTCAATATGTTTCAAATGTGGTTAAAATATTGTTTCCTATGTGATTATTTTAATTTTTCTTCATCTTCTCAGTTGTTCTCTTCTATTCTTCCTTCTTTTTCTTTTCCTCTTCTCTTTTTATTTCTTTCTTCCTTCTCCTTCTTCTTTTCTTCTTCTTCTTACTTTCTTCTTCCTCCTCTTCTTCTTCATCCATTTTCTCTTCATTTGAGGTCATATAACCTACCAAATTTTCAACATTTCTACATAATCCTTAAAAGGATCCTATGTGGTGTCTATTGTGACATTGGTGTTATCTATCTACATGGTGTCCTCATCTATAATTACCTATGGAGTTGGTGTTTCTGCTATAGGTGTTCTTATTTTTGTATAGTGAGCGCTAGAAGGCTTATGATCCTTCATCATTTGCACAATAGCTTCCTCAGTCTCATTGTTTATTTCCTAATAGTTTCCTTCCATGATTAGTGTTTCTCTTATTTTGTTCCTTAGATAAAGTTCAAGGATCTTTAATAAATGTCCCAAATTCTCTTCATTGTCTATTGCATATATATTTTTGATTATATTCTCTCTAATTTTCTTATCCCCATCTTACACTCTCATCTTTCTTTTGACAAGTCTTTCATACAAGTCAGTGAGAACGTGTCATTGTATGTCAATGAACTTATTTCTCTTCAACATCATATATCTTATAACTACATTTTCTAATTGAAACTTATCAATATTACTACACAAATTATTAAAAATATTTAACCAAAAAAAATTACCATCATTAATTGTGTTGTTCAATTTTTCTATTTTAGGCTTCCATGCCTTCCTTCCTTTTCTCCTACTTTCTAGCTAGTTCTTATCTTTTTCTTCTTGCTCTTTTTTCCTGGGGACATCAATTTGTCCTCTCAATTTCTTATTCTCCTAAAATATCATCAAAACTTTCTTCCTTTTACTATGATTGACTACCATCTATTTTATTCTTTTCTATTTTGGAGTTTTTATTGGATCTTGCTTTATTTATGCCAATCTAGAAGACTTCATCTTAGCTTCCACAATACTTGACTCTTCTTCTTCTTCACTTTCATGGTGAAAATATGGGCTAATTAATGGAATAACTAGTGTGTATTATGATTGTACTTGTGAAACTACACCATAAGTAATAGTGTTGTTATAGTTATACCTTTTTCCAATGGATCTATTGGTGAAGGTCTTACTAGTGCCAATGGAGTCACAAACATTATGCCTTCTCATTCACTCTTTCTCATACCTACTACTATTTGTCTCACTACTACTAATTCTTCAGGAGTTATTTGTAACTCTTCCATGATCTTTTTCATAGTTTCCTCTACCTTCTTCTTAGCATACTCAAACTTACTCCTAGTATAATTTTTAACATCTTCCAAACACATAATTCTATCTAGATTTTTTTTTTAATGTGACTATGGGATCATCTTTGAAGGGTTTGATAGGGTTTATCTTTATCTTAGGTTTGGGTAGGTTCATCCTCAATATTATGAATTAAATATTTATCTATCTCTATAGTAAATACTTAGCTCAATTTTTTTTACAAATTCAACCTCTAAAAATCTATAAACTACCTAAATTTCATGAAATAGGATTTGCTGATGAATTCAATTCAATTTTACCTTAATATCCTTCGATTCACTCTTAATTTTCTTCTTAACTACTCACATGATTAAATGGTACTTTCAAATCTGATTTAGATTCTTAAGTCCTTTCCTCTTACCTACTACATTAATTGTGCAAGTAAGCAATCAACAAAAAAGTTGTTTTTGTTAATTAGACAATGTGTTTTCCTCTATGTGATCACACATAAACATCAAATCACATGGGCACTTAATTTCCTTCCTCTCATGTAACTATACCTCATATCATTTGTGCAAGTACTTAATTTTCATCTAAAACTTCTAATAACATTTTGATGCTAATTTCTTATATGAATTGATAACATGAATTTCTCAATCTGATTGAGATGGGTTAGAAACTATAATTGAATTCAACCTATTGTTATGTGCTTCACTTGACTAAATTTCAACACAACATGTGAATTTTTTGTATCTTTATCTTTGACAAATGATTCATTAAGGGTTCCTACAAGATATTTGACATTTTCTTAGAGCAAATTGTTATTTTTATTTTATTTCTCCTAGCATTAATTTTCATGTTCCTTGTGGAGTTAGGGTTCCTAATGTTATTCCTCATATTTTTCATCCTAAAATATATTATAGTATGACCTATGTTATTGCATATCTAACAAACTATAACATTGTTTCCATATCTATGTCCTCATTGGTTAAACTATGCTCTACAATCTCTAGCAACGTGTTCAAAGTTATTACAATTATATCATACTATTCCATCTCTTATCATGTGTGTCTCAATAGGTCTATTTTATATAGGGTTAATACATCTAAAAATTCTACTATTATCATTATTGAATTTAGGTTTCCTACATTCATTATCTCTATAACCAAAACCATGACAATTGTAAAATTAACTAGAAATAGATTTGAATTTCTTACTCATACACTCCCTCTTTACATGACCAAATTCATGTTGCATGTTTAACATCTACCTTTGAATTCATTCCTTACTTGTTTAGGTGATTAATCTTTCTTAGGTTGCATAGCTTCATCTTTAGATTAATTTGACTCAATCTTGTTCAGATCTTATTTTTCATGCTTAGGTTGTTGGATCACAATATCTAGTTTGTTTGTAATTTCATTCTTCTTAGATGATTCTACTTCAAGATATCCAAGACTAGTCTTATAATAAGAATACATTTGTATAAATATATGCTCATCAAGTTTTTCACTACTGGAATACAAATTTTCAAGATGTTGCTTAGAATTTGTTAGTTCACCCTTCATAATTGTATTAAAATTCTCAAGTTATGCATATTCTCACTTTGAAGACTCAAGTTAGATGTCACCTTTGTAAGCTTAGATCTCATATTTGCATTCTTATATCTTAAATATGATTCAATCTTCTTATCATCACCCTTCAAGATCAATTTTAGATTTATAATTTCTATCTCAATCTTCTGGGTTTCATTCTCTTTCTCAAGTCTTGAAACTTCATCACTATCCTTGATCATATTTTTAGTTTCTTTCCTATATTTGTAATATTCTATCTTGTCTTTTAGCTTCTCAATATAATCTTGTGCATCTTTATACTTGTTTATCAAAGTATCTCTTTCTTCAGTTTGTACATCAATCTACTCATGAGCTTCTTCTAGATTCTTCTATAACCGATCAATATACATAGAGATATTACTTAAGATAGTAGGCCTTCTCTGAGTAACTATGCTCTGATACAAATTTTTATAAATAGGAAATATTGGGGTTAGGGGGGTGAATTATTATTTCACAAACTTTTTCCCAAATATGGATATCATTAACAATCTTATAACTTGCTCGTGAAGGTAAATTGATTAAGTTGAATAGTAAACACAACCATAAATTAATGCAACTCATAAAAATAACTTTTGTTAAATAGGGAAACCCTAATGAAGGGAAAACCAAAAAAATTATCCACTAATCAAAAGTATATTGTGAAAGATATTGACCATGTTAGGAGTCTAAAACTTCTGTATAGTGTCTCAATCCTTGTTAGAGGACTAGGCTTTGTTGGAAGCATCAACCCTATTAGGAGTTGATAGTACAATTACATAATGTATGAAAGATGAGGCTACTTCTCAAGCATGTAATTATACAATACTGTTTAGTATACAAAAAATTAGATAAAAAACTTCTTTATAATTGCTAATAATTTCAATATTCAATATGATCCTTTTAGCTCACAATTCAAACTTTTCATGCTCTTCCCTTGTATTACTTAAACATCAAGTTTGCATCATAAATAGTTTTCAAATCATCACAATAGTATTCACACATCTGTATATCATATATGTATATCTTCACTATAAAAACTTTTTTGTATGCCATATTTTCCTATTCTGTCAGCCTCCATGTCTTCACACACTTGCCAAAACACAAATATATTTCTTTCTCACTTTGGGTTAACATCTAGGATGCCATCCCTAATTATTCAATCAATTATTTTGTGTAAGGTCCCTCCTCATATGTACTTATGAAATATGAATTCATTTTTTAACTCCATTATAGGAGATTGGAATGGATATGACGTAATGTTTTATGGTTTAGATGTCCTAATGGAAATTGGCATCAATTGATACATTCATGTTTTAAATACTCTGTGATTCAAGAACTACTACATTATCTTGACTATTTAAACATTAAATTTTACTAAGAATGATATGAGATGTTTCACCTTATAATGATGATGTTGATTATGGTACCTTGGTGATTGGGTTATATGCATTCAAATAGTTTAGTATGTCCTATTGATGATGTTTATGATGTTTAGGTATATGCATGCCTAATGATGATTATTCTAGTATTTTGTTTTGAATTAATGAAAAGGTTATGTTATATTGATTATGTAATTTTTAATGATTAAATGTGTACAAAAATAAGAAAGGAATATTTAAAAGAAAGTTGATGTTTTGTTTAATGAGATTATCCTAATGAATTTTAAATATATGCATGTGATTTTTCTCGAGCTACTAATGTGTGAATTGAGTGTGTAGGATTATTAACCATGAGATCTAATGGAGAATCAATAATCAACCCTATTTTCAATCTATGAAACTAAGGTCGAGTCTGATGAAGAGATGCAAACTTCATCATTTTTTACTTTATTTGTATCATAATATGAATGTTTGTATCATTCTGTAACCTTAAAATGTTTAATGTTACGTAACAGTCAATCTTATGGTGTCACTTGACACTTATAATTCATATATGTGTATCAACATGATAATTAGGGTTAATAGAGTAACTTGATAATTTGACATGGATTAGGTTAGTAACCTAAGACTAATTAGTTAGTAACCTAGGTTAATTACTCTAATTAAGGTTTAGTGGAAAGGTGTCACTCCTAGGGTTTTTACAAAGTTAAAATATTTCAAGCCAAATTAATAGGTCCTAAAATGGTCCTAGATGCCAAAATTAATGAAATCCAAGTGCTTAGGGGGTATGTGTGGGGGTTGGGGAAGTTTTCCACTCTTCTAGACCCTTTTCTTGACTTTTATGACCTCCTAAATATCACATTTTACAATTAGTGCGAAAATTAAACATCTCCATGGGTTTGCCAAGTTTACACTCCACCAAAAAGGTTGTCTTAATGGTAGGATCAAGTTAGAAGACCCTTAAAGTATTTAGTCAAGTCTTGAGTTATTGCAATTTTAGGCAGGTGAGTTTAGAAACCTATTTAGTTGTAAATTTGTAGGTTGAAGGGTGTTCACCCATTCTCTACATTTAGAGAGAGACAAGGAAGGATTGAAGGAGGAAGAAGGATTAACTCTTCTCAAAATTTCCATTTTCCATAACCATTTGTGAAGGTAGGAATCCTTCATGGTCTTGTTCTTCATGTTGTGTTTTTATTTACTTAAATATGCCTATTATATGTGTGTGTATTTTTGTATGTTTGATGAAACGTGTGAGGGATGGGTTATTGTGGGTTTCTTAATTTTTTTCCTTTTGTGTTTACATATTGTTTTGTGGGGAAAATTGTAAGGGTTGTGTTGGAATTGCTCACCTTGGATAGGGAAAAAGTGGTCATGTATGGGAGGAGGGCCTCAGTTGGACTGTAGGTCAGTGCAGAGTCTCTCCTCATGATGAGGAGTGGGATAAAACTAGGGTGGTATGGGCCCCTACTTGTCAATTCAAACCATTTTGTTTTTGGGAAGATAAGAAGTGAAAGAATGGAAGTTCTTGTGATTATTAGCCTCAGAAGAGGCATCTATTTTGGTGTTGTGATTGACATCTCCTACCTTGGAAAAATCCATCTTCTCCCTAGTCTTGGTTTGATAAGGAACTTGCTATGCAAACCTGGGATGAGATTAGATGTTTGAATGTATCTATGTGTTGAATTTGATTGTCCCCTAGTCAGTTTTGGTTCTCCATGGTTACCTTGATGTAGATTTGAAGATTACATAGTTGATGCCTTGATATGGAGCCAAACTAGATCTAAAGTTTTGGTATTCTTGAGTCAAATATTATGGATACTTCTCCTCAGGATAATGATCCTAATGTAAAATTCATTGTTAACCTTATTTTTGAAATAACTATGATATTGGATTTTATTCCCTTATTCTTTCCTAATTAAGTCTTTGAATAATGTTTTTAATAAAATGATAGTTCCTTATATGAGAAAAGTTTTATTGGGTTATTATAATGTTTCAATAGATCTTCCATTGTAATGCTGGTCTTTAAATGAAAATAAAAGACATGGTTGTTTAAATGTTGATTTATATTATGGAGAAAAAAATTATTCCCTTGTAACTTGTATAAATGATGGATGAATGAAAGGATTTGATATTAAGTATGTTTTTTTGAAATTTTCAATATGAGTTCAAGTGCAAATCTAATCAGGAACTTAGTCCTTGGATTAAACTACATTGGATATAATAAATTACATAGTATCCTACCTTATTGATTTAATAGATTCAATGGATATACTATTAGTTTTGTAAACCTATGTAAAACATTAGGAACATAATTCCTAGGAAATAGTATTAACTTGATTAGTATTTTAGAACATTATTTCACTAGGTCATGTTAAAAGTTCTATGAGAAATCTAGTACTTGGAAGAGAAAAGACATCACATAATTTTTATAGAGCCAAAAATGCTCTCTGGAAAAATAAATGGAACAAAATTTAATCTATCCAGAGAAAAAAGGGTAATAGGGAATATTTTGAAAAAGATACTCCCTTTAATTCTTTTGAAATTTCAAATAAAAATTAGAAAAAAGGAAATAATAAAATGAAGATAAAGATAAATGCAAGTCTTCTATTTTTATTTCTCCTCCCCACAAAAATCCCCACCTATAAAACTTTACCCATAACTTATCACCAACTCCCTCCCCCTTACATTTGAATTTCCTTGCTAATGTCAATGTACGTTTCAAGAGGGAGTTCAAAAAAAGAGTGCAAGTCGGCATTGAATCAATTTTCAATAAATGTAGGTTTACCTTTTGAATCTAACTTCAACTTACCCTTTCCATTAAATTAACTTCCTTTCAAGGAATAATACTCCTCCTTACCAAGCGCTTCACTTGGTGGTCGTAGGTCAAATTTATAGCAACCTTTATTATGGAAGGCTTAGGGGACACTTGGTAGGTATGGTCCCTACTCCCCTTTCAACTCCAACCACCTTTGGTCGCCCATCTATCCTAGCACTTGTTCTTGGTAACATCGCCCTCCACTTCATTCACTAGCACCAATTCTTAGGAGGGGTTTGCACTCAAGAGTAGTGCGCTCTTCATTGGGGATCATCCAAGAGTGATGGGGCAATGAAGTGGGTCTTGGCAAGTGGCCAAGTGGTGTGGATTAGGATAGGTAAGGTAGAGGGTGTTAGGATTAGTTAGATAGTTAGTTAGTTAGGAATTGTGATTAAGTTTGATTAGTAGTTATTTAAGTTTTTAGTTTTGGTCATTAAGATTATAAATTAGATAGTATTAATTGTTAGTAGATGATAATTATTATTAATTTAAAAATAATAATTAGTAATTAAATGGTGTTAATATTTTAGTAAATTAAGTGATAGATAATGTTACTGTTATTAGTTAGATGTTATTGAAAAGGATTATTTACAATTGAAGGTTAAATGGTTTACAGGTGGAAGCATTGGGTAAGTAGTGAATCTTTAGAAATTATAGGTGAATAGGATTTAGGTAAGTGTTAGTGGTAAGTAAGCATTGTTTAACAAGTATAAGTTACATGGTTATGATTAATAAAAGATTAAGTGCACTATGGTAAAAAAAATTTAAAAAATAAAAATTGAAATGGTATTTAAATTGTTTATAATGTCTTAAATAAGTTGTGATATTGGCTAAGGGGACCAAGTATAGGAACTAGGGTTTATGTTGATGAAGTAAGTGTGTGGGTTTGGTTTTTACTATAATGTCAGAATGTTTTGTGAGATTAAATGATTTAATTTAGGTAAGAACTTTAATAATGTCTTTTAATAAATTTATGTATTTAATTATGGATTTAGGTAATTTCAATTGCTAAGATTATAGGAGGATCCTTGTATAGTCAACTTGATAGTAGTATAAGATTATGGCTGCAAGATAAATGTATGTCATAATTAATTTAATGATGAATATTTAATGTTCTTAATTAGTTCTAAATAGGTTATGATAATAATCAAAATTAAGTATTAGTAAGTTATGACAGATTAACCCTTAAATGCAGAATTAGATCCTCCTAAGGATTGATCTAGCATAGTGTTAAAAGGGATATCATCATAGTTGACTTAAGAACTTGGAAACCATAAAATGTGTTTTGAACTTGATGTCATACCTTGGTAATTTGAAATTAATTTTTGATCGATTGACTCATCCAACTTGAACTATGTGTTCCTATAACATTAGAACCTTCCAACCCATGTAGTATGATTGAATACTAACTTTGTATGTCCTAGTGATGTAATCCAAACTTAATTACTACCTAAATTATGTGACTCAAACCTGACTTACCTTGTTGTCATCTTTATACAATAAATTTTATGCTAGTATGTTATAACCTTAGTCACTACTATTATTTTAAAAAAAAATGGTGTGTTTTTGCCCCAAAGTTTTGGGCATGACATTTTGATAAAAAAATATTTCCTTAACACAAAATACTTGATTCCTTATCTAAGTTATCCTGTTGAGTTATCTCATTATTACAACTAGGAAAAACTATTGTAAAGTCTTCTGTACTATCCATATAGCTTCGTGTGCTTACATGAATAATCAATAGACTCATCTCCATCTTCCTTTAAGATCACACATGTTGATCATCTCTTAGTGACGCTTGCTAGTCAAATCTTTCTCTTTGCTACCACATAAACTGAGTGACACTTATACAATTTTCTAAGTTTGACTGCCAAAATTGTACACTCACATCATGCTCACTTCATGTTGAATATATGTTAGCATAAATGATAACATCATACTATCTAACCTAGCCAAATTGCTAATAATTTGATGTACTATATGATTCTATAGTCATTACATCTATTATTTACATGTTTCAAAGAATTTGTTTTATGTGTATAACTGACTCACCCTCCCCCATTCAGTTATCTTGGTGGACTTTTCTTTCTAATAGTTCTGCTTTGATCAAAGATGGAAGTATGACCAACCTACACAATAATCAATAAAGTTTGGGTTGTGATCAATATGGAAGTATAATTTACTTATTAGTCCTTGCCTATATAATAGGTAGGGAACTAATGTTTTCAGTAGTATCTTACTATTAATTTTTCCAAAAATAAATATCTAATATGCTAAGGTTTAGAGTGATTTATTTTTAAAATATTTGTATGCTTTCTAATTTCTAAAATCTTATTGGTTACTAACATTTTTCCTAGGGTTAAATTATTTTCTAGATCCCAAACAACAGAAAAAATATACCTCATCCATTATGGAAACTTCTCTTAAATTGTAGATATTACACCTCATTAGTATTCCACTATCGCCCCTTCCTCTACTCTTTCTCACCAGTGTCTCCCAATCCTACTTTATGAACTAATCTTAAACTATCAATAGAAAAACCTTGAGGTTAGTTAAGTGATCAAGCCTCTATGGAAATCTCTAGAGTGTTATCATTTCTTTTAAATACAATTCCTCCAAGGAATATTTTGGATCATGTTGGTAGCCTTGGACTTTTGCAAATTTACAAACTCCTCAAACTAGGAAGTGGCTTTCATCATCCATACCTTGTTGGGTACAAGTAAAAAATGTATCCTCCACCAGCATAGGTCGTATATGGCATTAAATCAACAGTATCAAAACTTTTAAATTTTACTCTTTTGATTTTGTAGTAGTGGTCTCTATGGAAACCACAACATAAAGTAATAGAATAGAGACTTCTAGAAACTTTTTTTAGACCATCATTCTCATATTAAAATACAAATAGGAAAGTCAATTATTTTCAAGTCTCTATTCCCACTATAAATTAAGGTATTTCTCCTACATATAAACTCATCCTCAAATTATATTTGGCATATCCTTCAAGGAATAAGATTTTGTTGTAAAATTTTAGAGCTCAGTGTGCATATGTAAAATTGTTCCAACAACAACCATCTGTTTGATGAAGCATTTCAATGTCATTCATGTGGCAAGTAGGGAATTCTCCAATAGTCACACTACACAAGCTTTCTATGGCATCAAAACTCATTCATCACTAGTCTTCTTTGAAGCTCAACAAAATCTTAGTTGAATTTGCACAACCATTAATGAAGAACTGCAACAAAGCTTTTTTTTTTGTCCATGTCATCATAGTTGTATACAAAAAGAGATTGCTTCACTTTAAACCTCTTTTATCATTTTTAAATTTTAAATGGCCACGAATCAAATGTATTTATCTGCCCCCAACATTGTAGTCAATGGAGATTGGACATTTATTTTGAAATTATTCTCTCTTTTTCGTTATTTAATAAAATTTCATTCTTTTCATCTGATCTAACTCAGAAGTACAAATGACTTATCATCGATCAAATAAAGAAACAACAATCTTTCATTTTTATAGGACTATATTATTTTTATATACTAATTAAAGATTATAATTTGAATATATATCTTTTATAAGTTAAATAATTCTAAATCCGAATATTTAATTATCAAAGTAAACTATAATGATATAAGTATAATGAAATAATTATTTTTTAAAGTAATCTCATGAATTATTTTAAATTGATTTTTTTTTTAAATTATCATTTTTTTAATCGGTAAGAGGCCGAAGCCAAGATTCATTATGATTATTATGTATTGTGATTAATTATTATTATTTCTTAACATTGAGTAGATTCAAACACAAGACCTCCCACATAAGACTCTCACAATTTACCATTATGTTATAGGCTCTTGACTAAAAAATCCTTATCATTTTACTAATGTAAACCATGAATTTTATTTCTCATAAAATGTGTAAATTAATATCTTCATTACGTTTATACATTTATTGTTGTTGTTATTATTGTTGTTGTTGTTCTAGATGCTTAGATACTCTACTCATTTACTATCTAATATACCTTGTAAAATTTAGCATTATGTTGCAAAGGATTAACTAAATGAAATCTTCAAAAAATATGTAAAAAATCAATAAATAATAAGTAAGCACCTCTTCATAATATTTATAGATTCAAAATATTTTATTTATGTATTATTAGTTTCTCTTTAAATTATACAAATATAAGAAACAATGATCCAATGTTTGAGGATATGAAAAGAACACAAATCAATTCCTTCAAATTCAAGGAATAACACCAAAAAAATTTACTAGGCTCTCATTTTTTAACAAAATCTCATGATTAATATTGCAACCCTAGTGTAGCCACTTCTAATTTATTATTTTTATATCATCATTCAAATTTTGAATCATTTTTTAGAAACTAAATCTCCTCATACATAATGAAACAAAAGCTAATCATCAAGATCTTGTATATCATGTTGTATATTTGGATACTTATTTCTTACATAAAACCCCTTTGCATGAACATAATTGTTGAGAATAGATTGGGGGAGATTGTTGAAGAAAGAGATTGTGCAGAAAAGATTGATACAAGTATGATCAATATGTTTCAATAATTGTTTTGTCACTAATGTCAAACCTTCTATTTGTTGGTAATTAAGACAACTGCTTATATGATCTAAGTACTATTACTTAATTGATTGATGAAGATGATTTGATCAAAAGATGTAGCAATAGCACCTAGGGAAAAATTTGAGCTATGTTATGTAAAGGAGTACAAGAATCAGCTAAGACAATGATAACATGATGTATTGATAATCTACTTAAGGTTACAAATGTTGGTTAAACTAAGCAAGTATAGAAGAACAAGTTAAACAAAGTTTTTCTACCAAGCTTGATCGAGTGGATAGTAGGTGCCAAGAAAAGTCAGTAGATGCCAAGTAGAAAATCAATTGGAGTTGAGTAAAAGTCTATTCTAGTTTATGCTAAGAAAAATAGTGGATGTTGAGTAAAGTTTAGTTGATGCCGAGCACCAAGTGATTTTACAAAGGATGTCAAGCAACTCAGTATGTGTCAAGCATCAAAAGTAAGTTAATTCTGAGTGGCTACATTGTTTGAAATATCATGAATTTGATGGATGTGAGTTGACAAGTTTGTTTTCTTGAATTATGTGAACCAGGTGGAAGATTAATGAGTTGGTGGCACATAATTCAAGGTAAACCATTTTGAGGTGAATTCAAAGAGAATTGAAGGATAAGTTTCTAGAAGAGATATGAAATATGGGGTAGATTCATTGTATCCTACCTAATCTTTCCTAACCCTAAATTGGACAAAGATCTTAATTTCGTATTTATAAGAATGGTTGGTTAGAAGCAAGGGTTGTCATGCACGAGAAGCTAAGGAAGACAAGGAGTCAAGGGTTTTACTTCATCAAGTGACCTAAGAGAAGAATCTACATTGGCATGTTAAGAAAGAAGGCTTAATGGTATGAATATGTGAGGGGTGAACAAGCTATTAGAGTTGAAATGTGTGGAGGCCAAGTAGAATGGAGGATTGGAATAGAGATCTATAATCTAAAAATGGAGTTGTAAGTTGTTATCAAATCAAGCCTTATAATTACTCTAGTAATTGTATCACTCTAGGGTAAATCCTTTGGATTAAGGTTGGCCTAACAGTCATTTGTATATCCTTTAATTGGGTGACATTCCATGTGAATGGTCTAAAGTCCTCTAACAAGGCTCACTCCTAATAGGGTGATTGAAATCCTTTAACAAGGTCATATTTAATAGTGTGTATTGTAACCTTTAATAGGGTTGGCCTTTCATAGGACAGTACTTTAGAAGAGTGAAAAAGAGTAGGATGTTACTGGTGGTTTTTCCTAAATTAGGTTTCCAAGTAAATCATTGTATCAAATGTGTTGTTGAATATGTTATGTTTCATGTTTACATTTCTATACATTAATTTGACAATAACCTACAAGTTTTAAGTGATTTCATAATCTAATGGATGCATGCATGATGATACATGTTTATGGGTTCACTAAGCTGTGAAAATTTTTATTTATATATCTGGACCTTGGATAATTGGTTCACGCCCCTCCTAATTATTCTAAAAGTATTCCAACAATTTGTATCAGAGCCATCTACTTAAGAGGACTAGTTTGAAGGTACTAGAAGCACAAAGATCAAGATGTCAAAAAGAGAATTATCCAAGCTTAATAGAGATAACTTTCTTGCATGGAAAATTTTGGTGAAGCTAAACCTTGGAGGACTTGGAGATCATACATAATCTACCATTACTACTAAGCATGTTGGTCCTACTAGAGCCCCAACTACTGAGGATATAGAAAAGAAGAAAGAACATAACCAAGAAATGTTGGAGATTGCCTTTGCCCTAAGTTATGCCAAGTTTGATGATATCAAAGGTCTTGATAGTGCAAAGAAAATGTGGGATGCCTCAACCACTATCTATGGAGGAGACACTAATGTTCTAAGAGCCAAAGTTGAAAGTCTCAAATGTAAGTTTGATGATATGAGAATGGAAGAAGGTGAAAATATTGCTCAATATGTTGCAAGGATAAACGAAGTCATTAATGCAACAAGAGGAGCTACTAGTAAAATAGTTGATGACACTATACTAAGAAAACTTTTAAGGACATTGTTTCCTATATATGCTATTAGAGTTTCTACAATTCAAGAATTGAGATGTATGCTAGGGAATAATCTATCACTTGAAGGTTTGGTAGGTAGGCTCACTACTTTTGAGCTATCTAACTTTAATAATTAAAACCTAAAAATATTGAATCTTCTTTCAAAGCTAAGGTGTCATTGAAGGAACCTAATGAGAAGAAGAAGAAATAGATAAAGTATGTGCCTATAAATAGTGATAAAGATGGGGAGGATGTAGAACAACTTGAACCACTACTGGCAAGAAGATTCCACAGAGGTAAAGGAAAGTTCAAAGGTAAATTGTCTATCATTTTGTTTCAATTGCAATGAGGTTGGTCATATTGCTACTAGATGTCTAGAGAAGAAGAACTATAGAGGTGGTGACAAGTACAAAAGTAGAAGAGATGAAGATAGCAAGGACTACAAAGATAAAGGAAAGAAGTCTTGCTACATTGTTGAAGATGAAACAAAAGATGAATCTGATGAACATGGTGATGAAGTGGTGTATGTTGCAATGAAGGATGAATCTAATGAAGATGAGGCAACTACACTTGTGACTTGTGTGAATAGGAATGACAGATGGATCATTAACAATGGGTGTTCACATCGCATGATAGGAGACAAAAGTAAGTTCATTAACCTAAATTGTTATGATAGAAATAGTGTAAAATTTGGTAATGATTCACCATGTTTGATAAAAGGAAAAGGTTCTATCAAACTCACAAATAATATTTTATATGAAAACTCTTATTATGTTGAGGGAATTAACTATAATCTCTTGAGTGTGTCAAAATTAAATAATTTAGGATGTAAGGTTGATTTTGAAAACATGATTGCTAAAATATATGACACTAATGGGAAACTGATTGGAAAGGGTGATCAGACTAGGAGTAATCTATTCTACCTTGACATAGAGGATGCTATTTGTCTAGTCATAAAATTTGATGATGCATGGCTATGGCACAAAAGGTTATGTCATGTCAGTTTTGATAACTTGGTCACTATTAGTAACATGAGAAAAGTTAGAGGTTTTTCTAAGTTGAAGAAGTCTAATAATATAATTTGCAAAAAATGTTAGTTAGGAAAAAGTCAAGTTTTAAGAGTAAAACTCATACCTCTAAAGAAATACTAGAGATTTTTCATACTAACTTGTGTGGACCAATTGAAGTGAAAAGCTACAAAGGAGATAAGTACATTATGCTACTTTTTGATGACTATTGTAGAATGATGACAATTATGTTTCTAAAATAGAAATGTGATGCTTTCCAAATGTTTAAGTGGTACTTAGCAAGAGTTGAGAAGGAAACATGTAAAATTATGAAGTGTTTGAGATCTAACAGAGGGGGAGAATTTATATCCAATGCATTCAAGGTGTTTTGTAATGACAAAGGAATCAAAAGATAGACATCTACCCCTAGAACCCCTCCATAAAATGGAATAGCTAAAAGGAGGAACAGATCTATAATAGATTGTGCTAGAAGAGTCATGAAGGATAAAAATGTTGCTTTGAAAAACTAGAGAGAATATGTAAGTACAACTATCTATACCTTGAACTGTGTACAAGTCAAGAAAGGTATTCATTCAAAACCTTTTGAACTACAGTATGGATACTCACCCAATGTAAAATATTTTAGGGTATTTTTAAAAAATTACTTTATCCTCAAAGACTTCAAGAATGGTAAACTAGATGAAAAAAGTGGAGAAGGTATATTCCTAAGATATTCCACAAGAAGTAAAGATTATAAGTGTTTAAATAGTAACACTAACAAAGTTGTGGAAAGTGCAAATGTAAATTTTGATGAATATACAAAAGCATATGAGGTTGAACCTATGAAAGAACGAGAAGAATACAAATCATTTGTATACTCTTATGAAGGTATGCTTGCTAAAGAAGATGCTATAAATCAAGCTAAAAACTAACATCAAGTTTCAGTGACTACAGAGTCCCAAACTATGAATGCCAAGTTGCATTTAGGAACAGAGTTACATTCAGATGCTAAATTATAGAATGAAGTTGAAGCGCATTATCATTCTAAGATTTGTGTACATGAAAGAGATGCTAAGCTACCTAATAGAGATGTACTTAGTGACTCTAGAATCAAAAGACAAAATGAAGAAACTAGATCTAAACCAAGATTGTCCAAATATGTCAAGAGACATCATCCTATAAAACAAATTATTAGAGATAAAGATGTTAAACCAATGCCAAGAAATAGATTGAGAAATGATACATGTTTATTGAGAATGTAAGAACCTAAATTAGTGAGAGATGCATTATAAGATATGGACTGGAGTAAAGCCATGGAAGAAGAGATTGAACAAAATGAGAAAAATAAAACATGGACTCTAGTTCCCAGACTAGAAGACAAAAATGTGATTGACAACAAGTGGATATTCAGAAACAAACTAGATGAAAATGGTGAAATCATAAGAAAAAAGACAAAATTATTTTGCAAAGGATATGCACGAGAAGAAGGAATTGACTATGGAGGGACATTTGCTCCTATTGCTAGATTGGAAGGAGTAAGAACTTTACTTGCTTATTCTACATACAAAGGTTTCAAAATTTATCAAATGGATTTTAAATCTGCATTTATGAATGGCATATTTTGTAGATGTTAACAATAAGAACATGGTATCTAGATTACACAAAGCTCTATATGGTTTGAAACAAGCACCAAGAGCATGGTATGAGAGACTTCATATCTATCTTGTGAAGATTAGATTTGAAAGAACTGATGATAACAACAATCTATACATGAAGATAGAAAAAGGAAAAGGTATTTTCTTATCTGAAATTTATGTTGATGATATCATATTTAAAGGTCAAGATTCTCTATGTAAGGCTTTTGCAAATGAAATGAAGCAAGAATTTGAGATGTCTTTTTTTGGAGAGATCAAGATCTTTGTGGGTTTTCAAGTATATTAGATGAAATATGGTATATACATCACTCAGTTAAAATGTGTCAAGGAAATATTGAAAACTTTAGGATTGGAGGAATCCAAACTAGTAAGTACACCTATGGTAGCAGGACACAAATTGTCAAAGAATGATGATTCATTTGAGGTGAATCAAACATTATACAAGTCTATGATTGGAAAATTACAATATGTAGTACATAGTAGACCTAACATTGCATTATCTATAAGGATAGTTGCAAGATTCTCTACTTATCCCAGGGAGAATCATTTGATGGTTGTAAGGAGAATAATGAGATATCTAAAAGGAACAGAGGAGTTTGGTTTATAGTATAAGAAAAATGAGAAATTTGAATTAAGATCCTATATTGATGTTGATTGGGCTAGAAACATTTATGACAGAAAGAGCACTAGTAGAGGAGTATTTTTCTTAGGCAAGAGGCTAGTCGCATGGACTAGCAAGAAACAAAATTACACATCACAATCTACTATTGATGTTGAATATGTTGCTACTTCTATAAATTGTACAAATATTATATGGATTAAACAACTACTCAAAGGTATGAAGGAAGAGATCACAGAACTGGTGACATTTTATTGTGATAATACAAGTTCTATCAATAAATCAAAGAATCCTGTGATGCACAAAAATACTAAGAACATTGCAATCAAGTATCATTACTTGAGAGAATTAGTTCAAGATAAAGAGGTGAAGATGGAATATGTTACCACAAAAGAGAAAATTGTTGATATCTTCACAAAAGCATTACCTAAGGATGTCCACGAGTATCTAAGAGGTAAACCAGGGGTGATACCCCTATCAAAGGCTATTTAAGTAACAAAAGGAGTGCCTTGCATCAAAAAAGCTGATTTTCATATGTTACAAATTTATGCAGTGGATCTTACTTTAGGAGCTACCTAAAGTAGTCCACAAGTTGAAACTTCAAATCAATCACAAGTAACATGATAGAAGGAGAAACTAAAGAAGTTTATATCTGCATATTAAGATGACAAGTCTTAGGTATTGTTGTCAAAGAGGTAGATAATTGATGATCAAGGGAAATACAAGAAAGAGGGAGATCATTACTGATTACGAGAATAAAGAAAGAGAGATCCTAACATCTACCTAGTAAGAGGAATATACAAGAAAGGGAGATACAAATTTAGAGGGAGTTATAAGGATGACTCAAAAGAGTTTTGTAACCTTTTTAGAAGATGAAAGTTGTTGATAGAGGAAGAGATTTCAATACAAGGAATTTTTTTTTTTGGTATTTTGTTGTTACTATTTTAACATAGTTAGTTTGGTTGATCATTTTGGTTTTCCATCAATGCCAAAGAGGGAGATTGTTGAGAATAGATTGAGGGAGATTTTTGAAGAAAGAGATTGTGTAGAATAGATTGATACAAGTATAATCAATATCTTTCAATTATTGTTTTGTCATTGATGTCAAACCTACTATTTGCTAGTAAGACAACTGCTTATATGATTTAAGTACTATCACTTATTTGATTAATGAAGAGGTTTTGATCAAAAGATGTAGAAATAGCACCTAGAGGAAAGGTTGAGCTATGTTATGTAAAGGAGTACAAGAATTAGCTAAGATAATGATAACATGATGTATTCATAATCTACTTAAGGTTACAAAGGCTAGTTACACTAAGCAAGTATAGAAGAACAAGTTAAACAAAGTTTGTCTACCGAGCTTTACCGAGTGGATAGTAGGTGCTGAGCAAAGTTAGTTCAAGCTGAGTAAAAAATTAGTTGGAGCTGAGTAAAAGTATATTCTAGTATATGCCAAGAAAATTAGTGGATGTTGAGTAAAGTTTAGTTGATGCTAAGCACCAATAAACTTTATTTTGTGCTAAGTGATTTTATAGGGGATGTTGAGCAACTCAGTATGTGTCAAGCATTAGAAGCAAGTTAATGCCAAGTGGCTACGTTATTTGAAAGATGGTAAATTTGATAGATCTGAGCTGACAAGTTTGTTTTCTTGGATTGTGTGAACCAAGTGGAAGATAAGATTGATGAGTTGGTGCCACAAAATTAAAGGTAAACTATTTTGAGGTAAATTCAAAGAGAATTGAAGGAGAAGTTTCTAGAAGAGGTATAAAATATGGGGTAGATTCATTACATCCTACCTAATCTGACTTAACCCTAAAATGGGTGATGGAGAATGAGAAAAAAAGATCTTAATTTTCTATTTATAGGAATAGCTAGTTAGAAGCAAGGGTTATCATGTGTGGGAATCTAAGGAAGAAAAGAAGTCAAGGGTTTTTCTTGAAGTGACCTAAGAGAAGATTTTGCATTGGCATGTTAAGCAAGAAAGCTTAAGGGTATGAATGCTTGAAGGGTGAACAAGCTATCAGAGCTAAAATGTGTGGAGGCCAAGTAGAATGGAGGACTAGAATAAAGATCTGTAATTTGCAAATGGAGTTGTAAGTTTTTATCAAATCAAGCCTTATTGTTACTCTCTAATAATTGTATCAATCTAGGGTAAATCCTTTGGATTAAGATTGACCTAATAGTCATTTGTAAATCCTTTAATTGGGTGACATTCCAAGTGAATGGTCTAAAGTCCTCTAACAAGGCTCACTCTTGATAGGGTGATTGAAATCCTTTAACAGGGTCACATTTAACAGTGTGTATTGTAACCTTTATCAAGGTTGGCCTTCTATAGGGCATCACTTTAGAAGAGTCAAAAAGAGTAGCATGTTACTAGTAGTTTTTCTCAAATTGGGTTTCCACGTAAATCATTGTAATATGACACCAGTTATTCTAAAAGTATTCCAACAAGTTTTTAATATGACACCATTGATTAAATACTTATATGTATTCAATTGTTACTTGGTTTAATTATTGCATAAGGATAGGGATTCAAGCTCTCACAGAGCTCTTGTTCCATTTGAGATTATTGATATTTCAAATTGATTAGTACATGAAATAATAGAGGGTCATTAAATAGACCTAGAGATCTAGAAATAATTTTCTATTGAGGAACCTTTAGAATTTGTAATGCAACAAGTTTAGCATATTGAAGCATTGCCAAGGTGGTAGCTACTCAAAATATTAGAAACCACAAATTATCTTATTATTGTTATTATTATTATTATATTAAGTTCTTTTTCAACACACAATCCAATAAACAATATTTATTGACAAAAATTAAAGGTAATTATGCTATGACGCCTTGCCCTAACCCATCGTAGCATAGTTGATACATTATTAATTTGATACTCATGACTTGATATGTCAAGACACTATCAGATACACTGAACATATTATGTTATTTCATGTTGTGTGATGTTTTACTTTCAAATATTTGATTTCATTATTTAAAGTTTATGAACATATGATGAACTATTGTAGAAAGTGAATGCAAAATTAACATTTTTTATTATGCAATTTTAATGATTGAGAATACGAGTAGAATGAGATAAACAACTAATTATTTGAAAGATAAATATTTTAATTTATGAGATTTCCCTGATACATTATATACATATGTGCATGTGATTTTCTTGAGCTATTGATGTGTGCAATGAGTGTGCAAGATATTTTAACTGAGAAATCTAATGGAGAAACCAAACTAAACCCTATGTACCATTTGTGGAAGCCTCATTGTTCATATTTTATTTGTATCATGAGATGTATGAATGTATCATCCTCTAATCAATAAATGGTAATGTTTTGTAATAGTGTTTTATAGTGTCGTTTGACACTTGTGAATTATATATGCATTCTAGCATGATAATTAGGGTTAACTGTTTAACCTAAAAATCTAAGTCATATTAAGTTAGTGACCTTTTGCTAATCAGTTTATACTTGAGAATAATTACCCCTAATATGCATTAGTATTTAATCTGCATTTTGAAGGTTGTTAGATAGTCCTAAAATTTCCTAGCATTTGTTGGGTCATTAATTTATCCTATAGGCCTAAAAACATGAAATCTAAGTACCCAAGGGGTATGCATATGGGTTGGGGGCATTTTCCACCCCCCTAGCCCCTTTTTTTGACTTTTATGGTCACTCAAAAACCCTATTTTTTCTTTATTGCAAAAAATTGATTGTTTTCTTCATGAGTTGGATGACTTTAACTCCACCTTCAAGTTAGCCTTAGTTCTAGTTATGTTAGAAGCCTCTAGAACTTTTGGGCAAGTGGAGGAGTTATTGCTTTTAGAGGTGGTTGAGTTTAGGATCTTATTTAGGGGCAATTTTTTAGAGGGTTTGGGTGTTCACCCAACCTCTAGTTTTAGAGTGGATTTCAAAATTGAAGGAGAAGGAGAGGAAAGCAAGCTCATCTCAAATTTGTGCATTTGCCTTAACCCAATTTTTGAAGGTAGGAATACTTCACCTCATTTTGGTTTCATGTTGTGCTTCATGTTTTAGTTTTATTGCTTATGTATGTTTGTGTGTGTGTTAAGTATGTTGGGAGGGATTGAAAATAGGTTTTCTTAAATGTCTTTCTTTTGTGTTTTTCTTGAATTTCCAAGGGTTTTTATAGGTCTATTGGCATTACTCACCCTCAGATAGGGCATAAGTGGCCATGTCCAGGGGAAGGTCATTAGTTAGACTCCAACAGTGTAGAGTCTCTTCTCAGGATGAGAAGAGGGAGAGAGGGTAGGGTGTTATGGGCCCCTACTCGTTAGCACAAATCAAGTATGAGTTTTGGAATGTAAGAATGGAAGAACAGAATTTATTAAGATTATAGCCCCAAAAGGGTACTTGTTTTGGTGTTGTGTCTAACGTCTCCTATTGGAAAAATCCACCTTCTCCCTAGTCTAGTTCAATGTCGAACCTACTGTGTAAACTCGAGATGGGAGTGAATGTCTGATTTTGTCTTCATGTTATGTTTGGTTGTCTCCCAATCAGTTTTTGTTCTCTCCACGATCACCGTGATGTTTTGTAGAATTTGAAATGGATCCCTTGTTAAGAATCAAGAAAGAAATTCAACTTGTTATTGAAATTTAGTTATGATGAGGAGATTTCTCCTCAAGATTGCAATCCTGTGTAAAATGTATTTAAACTTATTGTAGAAGTGGCAACAATGTCAAGTTTTTTTATTGGTTTTCTTCTAGCAAAGCCTTTGAATTAGGCAGTTTAATAGAAAAGAGATTGAGTATTAAAAAAAAGTTAAAAAAATACATTGCTTGAAAAAAATGTATACTTAGAAAATAATTTGCAAAAAAATCTACACTTAGACAAAATAGACTTAGAAAAAAAAATGCATCCTAGAGCAAAAAGCCTCTAGATTTTGTATGGAAAAATGATTTAATTCCCATGTAGCAATAGAGAATATTCTCTATGGATCCCTTATTTTTAAAATTTAAATTCAAAAAAAATAGAAAAAGGAAATACTAATTAATAATTCCTAAATATCCTAGAGTCCCAGCTATAAAACTTTATGACTTAAATCCTATCCCCTCAACTTCAAACCCACATAACTAAATTTTTCACTTAATTCCTTGCCAAGGTGGGCGCAGACCTTTTTGACTTGTTTGGCATTAAATGTTTTTTTTTTTAAAATTTGATGAGTGGGAAATTTGTCTTTGTTTATAAACTGGTTTGACTTGGCTTTTAATCCTTATACCGCCCCACTCCATGCAAATCCTACCCACTCCCAAGTAGACTATGTGACTTTAATGAGTAGAGTGGCAAGTTTTAGTAGGGTTTTAAACTGATGTAAAATAAATTATTTTTAAAAACTTCCCCATCACTCCCTCTTTTATGTGCCTTGGTTGGAAGGCCTATTTTCATGCAATGAGGTGGGGGATTGTACCTACATGTGGTAGGCCTAGTCAGCACTCAGATGTTTCGGAATAGCGCACCTCATCTTGTAAAAGTGCTTGGGAAGCACTAGGGTATGGGGTAGTTAGTGGTAAGGCTGGGGTTAGTTTAGGATTTGTTTTTTTTTTGTGTTAGTTAGTTTGTAGTAATGTGTGTAGTTAGTAGTTTAGTTTAGAATTAGTTTAGGTTAGTGTTAAGGTAAGTTAGTATGTTAGTTTAATAGTGTTATGAATGTAGTTAATTTAGATTTTTTTTAAATATTAGTTTTAGTATGTTTTGTTTATATAAAAAGTTTTTAAATTTAAGGTAGTTTCAATTATTAAATAGTTATTTTTAAAGTAGATTACTGTAATTTAGATTTAGTTAAATATGTTTTAGTATTAACATATAATTTATAAATTGACTATACTATTATTTTTTAAATAGAAAGTTAATTATTATGGTTTTTAATATAAATTATTTTAGTACGTTTAGTTTAGATTTTAGCTTATTTAACTTTAGTTGTATTATTATATATCATAAATTCAAACAAAATTGTTATTAGAATAAAGTTGATTTAATTTTGTGTTAGATGTTATTTTAATTAGCAAGTTCATTTTTGAATGATTAGACTTATATTACTTAAGTGATTACTTGATTAAATGAATTATATTGTTAATTGATATTTTTGTTTAAAAGATAGTTTATTAATTTATGTTAATAGGATTAAATTGATTGTAATTATTTCTTAATATTGTTCTACGAGTGTAAGATTTTTAAAGGTAATTGAAAATAATAAAGTGTTAGGTCTTTTAAATTAGTTATTAATTTAATTCATTGATTTAACAATGAACGTTTTAGTTTAACAACCTTTTACTTTATGATGTTTTCAAACTGAGTTGTAGTCTTAAAGTTTTGATAGGGGATCTTGTACCCATCTTATAGTGTACCTATACTTTAACTATGAATCAAATCTATCAAACTTAGGGAATTTTATCATTATTGTTTTTTATTATAAAAAAAATTACGTGTGTTTTTGCCCTTACATTTTGGGCATGGCATTTTGGTATCAGAGCCCGTGTTTCAACACTAGGAACCTAAGATTATTATGCTTATGAACTTAACCTAAACTTTAAATTGTGAAGGATGCTTCCTATTACACGAAGCAATTGACGAGGCAGAGGTCATAGGGTGAGAGGTGGTAGAGAAAAATAGGAGGATGGACCACCTTCACCTCCTCCACCACCACCAAACCTAAATCAAGATATTTTGGATGCCCTTTAGACATTGATTGGTGTATTCTAGAAGAGGATACTACTTCTAGTACAACCAGGGCAACAGATTCCCAAAGTGGAAGTAGAGGTACCTAGAGGAGGCGAGGCCAAAGGTAGAGAGAGGAGTAGGAGTCCCCCACCAAGGCACATAGAGGGACAGGGAAAGCATGAGGGTGAGTCGATACATCAAAGAGAACCACCACTTGATAGACCTCCTAGACATATAGGAGATGATATTAGGGAGTTCATATGACTCGGGCCACCATTCTTTACTGGTTCCACAGAGGTAATAGTAGTAGAGGCTTGGTTATAGAGCCTACAATGGTGCTTTGGATTACATCCTTATGGGAGTAATTTGAAGGCACGTCTAGAAATCCATTAGCTAAGGGGAGATGCCTCCAATTGGTGGCATCAAGAGTAGAATACATGAGGAGTGAGGATGGATACCCTCACATGGGAGTCATTCTTGGAGAGATTCCAAGAGAGGTACCTATTTGAGCACTTCAGATAGAAGCAGATAGAGGAGTTTCATTCTTTATATCAAAGGGCTCTCATAGTAGCTTAGTATGAGAGCAGGTTTCTCGAGCTCCTTCCTTATGTTGAATACATGAAGGATGAGAAACTACGAGTACAGTACTTCATCATGGGTCTAAATTTCTCACTTTAGGGTCCATTTCATTTGGCTTTCCCTACAACCTTCAGACAAGTAGTTGAGATAGCACTAGTTGTTGAGGATACTTGGGGTAGACAGGAGTTATGATATCGATCTTAGAACCAAAACTCTACCAAGCAGAAACCCCCTTGGAAGGGGAATCAGAACTATACAATAGGGTCCTCGAAGGGCCAATAGTCTTAGTAGCAGAAACCACAACAGTAGTAGCAGAAACCTTCATAGGGTTATCAGGGCTCCAAGCCTAAGTAGTGGCATTCACAAGGTCCCAAATAGGATTAGAAGGTGCAAGCCCCACAGTCATAGTCAATGAAGACTCAACACTCTTTTAGGGGTGGATACAATGGATCTAGTAGGTCAAGAGGCCCACAACAATCTGGATCATAGGGTGCACGATGCTATACCTGAGGACCATGCTACACTTGTGGTTGCATGGGTCATATAGCTAGAGAGTGTCTATAGGGATAGTCATTTGGTGGTCAAAGAGGGGCTTTTCAGAGCTGACAGTTGGAGACATGGGTAGATCCGACAAAATTTTTGTAACTGTTGACAATCGCCAGGCTGAGCATCATGCCATAGTTATCAAGGTTATAGGTATTATACAGGGCCAAATGGTTGTAATTTTATTTGATTCTAGAGCTATTAACTCTTTTATATCTCCTTATATAGTGGAGGGTTGCAGGCTAGTAGCAGTTAGACAAGACGGTAGTTGGGAAGTAGAGTTAGCCTTAGGAGCTAGAGTGTTAATTAGTTCCATGGTCCATTATTGCTAGATGTAGATTGGAGACATGTCCACAATGTCTGATCTATGCATTGCCCCTCTAGGTTCTTATGATGTTGTTATTGGCATGGATTGGCTTTATAGCCACAGTGTGAAGATGGATTGTCAACAGAAGAGAGTGGAATGTGTGGATGAAGATGGGATCTCTAGAGTGATCTTCGGAGTAAAGAGACCTATATCGCTTCATATGATTTCTACTACGTAGCTTAGATGGTGCATATAAAAGGGATGTTAGTTGTTCACTATCACCATTAGTGATAGAGAGGAAGATTCAAAGGGAGAGCCATCCCTCAATGATTTTCCAATCCTATAGGAGTTTGCAGATGTGTTTCCTTTAGAGCTCCTTAGTATGTCTCCACCTAGAGTAGTGGACTTTCATATAGATCTTGTCCCAAGATCCAAGCTAGTATCAACAACATCGTACAGGATGACTACTCATGAGGTTATTGAACTAAAGATGTAGTTGGAGGAACTCTTGGAGAAGGGGCATATTCAACCTAGTGTGTCACCTTGGGGTGCACCAATGATCTTCATAAAGAAGAAGGATAGATCACTAAGGTTGTGTATCGATTATTGATAGTTGAATAGAGTGACCATCAAGAACTGATGTCCTCTTCCTAGAATCGATGATCTCTTCGATCAATTATAGGGTGTTTGAGTATTTTCAAAGATTGATCTGAAGTTGGGTTAGCATCAATTAAGGATTATGGATAGCGATATCCCCAAGACTGCTTTTTGTACAAGGTATGGTCACTACAAGTTCATTGTGTTACCATTTGGCCTTGTGAATGCTCCAACTGTATTCATGAGCCTCATGAATGGAGTATTTCATACCTTTCTAGATAAGTTTGTGGTCATTTCCCTTGATGACATTCTGATATATTCTCATGAAGAGAAGGAGCATGAAGAGCACCCGAGACAAGTATTGCAAAAGTTGAGGGAGAATCAGTTGTTTGGCAGCTTGTTGAAGTGTGCATTCTACAGACTTGAGATACATTATTTGGGTCATGTCATATTAGGTGATGGTGTCTTAGTAGACCCATTAAAGATTAGGGCCATCATGGATTGGCCAGCACCCACCAATGTCATTGAATTGAGGAGCTTTATGGGACTAGCAAGATATTACTAACACTTCATTATGGGATTCTCTAGATTGGCATACCCAATCACATCTCTTTAGAAGAAGGGAAAGAAATATGAATGGATAGAGCTTTTCAAGAGCTCAAGAGAGCCCTCACAAGTGCACCAATTCTTGCAGTACCAAATCCATCTGTAGATTTTGTGGTGTGCACTGATACATCCTTAGATGGTATAGGGGAAGTCCTTATGCAGGATGGATGACCTATTTCTTTTGAGTCTAGAAATTTGAAGAGTCATGAACTCAATTACCCTACTCATGACCTAGAGCTTGTAGTAGTTTTTCATGCCTTGGTAAGGTGGTGACACTTTCTTTTAGGTCATATATTCAAACTTCATTCTGATCACTAGAGCTTGCAGTACATATTTACGTAGTTGAACCTTAATGATAGGAAAAGAAGGTGGATGGAGTTCCTTTGTGAGTATGATTTTGATAGTCATTACATCAAGGGAAAGGTGAATGTGGTTGTAGATGCCTTATGTAGAAGGTGTGATGAACTATCATCTATGACTACTTGCATTGATTTAAGAGAGTAGATCCTATAGCACCTACTAGTAGATGAACTTTATGCAGAAGTTAGTTAGATGGTGCATTATCAAAGACCCTTAGGAGGGAAGTATTCAGAGTATTCCTTGGAGATTGATGGACTTTTATGTCATAGAGGATGTATGTACCGTCTATTGAGGGTTTGTGTGAGCTTATTGTACTTGAGGCTCATAGAGCACCTTATGCAGTGCACCCCAATGTTAAGAAGTTACATGTAGATCTAAGACAATTGTATCACTAGCCAAGTATGAGAGCATAGATTGCTAACATAGTTGCAAGATGCCTTGAGTATTAGAGGGTGAAGGTAGAGCACTGTCATCTGGGTGGACTTCTTCAGCCTCATGAGATTGTAGAGTGGAAGTAGGATGCTATATCTATGGATTTTATTGTTGGTCTCCCCATGTCATCTCACCACCATGATGCCATTTTGGTGATAGTTTACATGTTTACCAAGGTTGCCCATTTCTCACCTGTGCATACTACATACACATCATGACATATAGCTTAGGTTTTTTTGTGAGACATTGTCAGACTTCATTGCATTCCCCATAAGATCATCTCTGATAGAGACTCACTGTTCATTTCATCATTTTGGAGAGAGTTGCAAGCAGCATTGGGCACTAGGCTCAATTTTAGTACAACATACCATCCTTAGACCGATGGTTAGACCAAGCAAGTGAATCAAGTTTTGGAGGACATGTTGCGTATGTACATAATTGAGCATCAAGTCAAATGGGAGGAATACCTACATCTTGTTGAGTTTTCCTATAACAATGGGAACCATTCCTCCATAGGTATGCTACCTTATAAGGCCTTGTATGGAAGACCTTGAAGAATGCCCTTGATTTGGGATAGGATTGAGGATCAAGTATCTATTGGTCCTTAGTTAGTAAAGGAGTTGGAGCAATAGGTGACCCTGATTAGACAGTGCCTGAGAGAGTCATAGGATAGGCAGAAGAAGTATGCAGATGCGAAGAGGATAGATCAAGAGTATCAGGTTAGTGATAGAGTTTTCTTGAGGGTGCAACCACACAAGAGTTTGATTCAATTCATAAAGGGATCTAAGTTGGCACCCCAATTTTTTGGACCATTCGAGATCCTAGAGAGGATACGACCAATTGCATACCATTTAGCTTTGCCACCTAGACTGTCACACATCCATGATGTGTTTCACAATTTAGTACTTAGAGGATACATTTATGACGAGTCTCATATTATAGATTGGGATGCTTTTTAGGTCGAGTCAGAATGGCAACTAGCACTAGAGCCTATCCATATTATTTCTCGACGGACCCTAGCTCTTCGATGCTGAGAGTTGGACTAGGCTAGGGGCCAGTGGGATTATTATGATGAGGTCACGGCTTCATGGGAGGATGCAGCACGGATGCAATCTCAGTACCCTTATATTTTTATGAAATCTAGGAGGAAGTTCATGCCTAGTGGGGGAGGATGTGAGGCCTCACCCCGACCCATCATAGCGTAGTTGATACATTATTATTTTGATACTCATGACTAGATATGTCAAGACACTATCAGATACACTGAACATAGTACGTTATTTCATGTTGTGTGATGTTTTACTTTCAGATATTTGATTTCGTTATTTAAAGATTATGAACATATATACTGATGAAGTAGTGTAGAAAGTGAATGTAGAATTAACATTTTTGATTATGCAATTTTAATGATTGACAATATGAGTAGAACGAGATAAACAACTAATTATTTGAAAGATGAATGTTTTAATTTATGATATTTCCCTAATACATTATATACATATGTGCATGTGATTTTCTTGAGCCATTGATGTGTGCAATGAGTGTACAAGATATTGTAGCCAAGAAATCTAATGAAGAAAGAAAATTGAACCCTATGTACCATTTGTGGAAGCCCCGTTGTTTATATTTTATTTGTATCGTGAGATGTATGAATGTATCATCCTATAATTAGTAAATGTTAATGCTTCGTAACATTGTTTTATAGTGTCGCTTAATACTCGTGAATTGTATATGAATTCTAGCATGATAGTTAGGGTTAATTGATTAACCTAAAAATCTAAGTTAGACTGAGTTAGTGAACTTTTTCTAATTAGTTTATACTCAAGATTAATTACCCCTAATCTAGATTAGTGTTTAATTTGCATTTTGAAGGTTGTTAGATAGTCCTAAAATTTGCTAGCATTTGTTAGGTCCCTAATTTTACCTATAGGCATAAAAACATGAAATCTAAGTACCCAAGGGGTATGGGTATGGGTTGGGGGCATTTTCCACCCCTAGCCCCTTTTTTTGACTTTTATGGTCACTCAAAAACCCCATTTTTGCTTTGTTGCAAAAAATTGATTGTTTTCTTCATGAGTTGGATGACTTTAACTCCACCTTGAGGTTAGCCTTAGGTCTAGTTGTGTTAGAAGCCTCTAGAACTTTTGGACAAGTGAAGGAGTTATTGCTTTTAGAAGTGGTTGAGTTTAGGATCTTATTTAGGGGCAATTTTTGAGAGGGTTTTGGGTGTTCACCCAACCTCTAGTTTTAGAGTGGATTTCAAAATTGAAGGAGGAGAGGAAAGTAAGCTCATCTCAAACTTGTGCATTTTTCTTAACCCAATTTTTGAAGGTAGGAATACTTCACCTCATTTTGGTTTCATGTTGTGCTTCATGTTTTAGTTTTATTGCTTATGTATGTTTGTGTGTGTGTTGAGTATGTTAGGAGGGATTGAAAATAGGTTTTCTTAAATGTCTTTCCTTTGTGTTTTGCTTGAATTTTAAAGGGTTTTTATGGGTGTAACCTCATATAGGGAAAAAGTGACCATGTATAAGGGAAGGTTGTTATTTGGACTCTAACAGTGTAGAGTCTCTTCTCAGGATGAGAAGAGGGAGAGAGGGTAGGGTGTTATGGGCCCCTACTCATCAGCACAAGCCACGTATGAGTTTTCAAATGTAATAATGGAAGTTCTTAAGATTATAGCCCTAAAAGGGCACCTATTTTGGTGTTGTGTCTGATATCTCCTATTGGAAAAATCTACCTTCTGTGTAAACCCAGGATGGGAGTGAATGTCTAATTTTGTCTTCATGTTATATTTGGTTTTCTCTCAGTCTATTTTTGTTCTCTCCATGATCACTATGATGTTTTGTAGAATTCAAAATGGATCCCTTGTTAAGGGCCAAGAAGGAAATTCAACTTTTTATTGATATTCAATTATGATAAAGAGATTTCTCCTTGGGATTGAAATCCTATCTAAAATGTATTTAAACTTACTATTGAAGTAGCAACGATGTCGGGTTTTCCTATCGGTTCTTGTCTGACCGAGCCTTTGAATTAGGTGGTTTAATAAAAAAGAGATTAAGTATTAAAATATAAAATAAAAAAAATACATTGCTTGAAAAAAACTATACTTAGAAAATAATTTGCGAAAAAATCTACACTTAGACAAAATAGACTTAGAAAAATAAAATGCATCCTAGAGAAAAAAGACTCTGGATTTTGTATGTCAAAATGTTTTAATTCCCATGTAGCAACAGAGAATATTCTCTGTGGATCCCTTATTTTTAAAATTTAAATTCAAAAAAAATAGAAAAAGGAAATACTAATTAATAATTCCTAAATATCCTAGAGTCCCAGCTGTAAAACTTTATGACTTAAATCCTATGCCCTCAACTTCAAACCCATGTAACTAACTTTTTCACTTAATTCCTTACCAAGGTGGGTGCAAACCTTTTTGAATTGTTTGGCATTATATGTTTCTTTTTTTTTTTTTCTTCTTTTTTTTTTGATTTATAAACTAATTTGACTTGGCTTTTAATCCTTATAGCTACCCACTCCATGTGAATCCTACCCATTCCCAAGTAGACTATGTGACTTTAATGAGTAGAGTGGCAAGTTTTAGTAGGCTTTTAAACTAATGTAAAATAAATTGTTTTTAAAAACTTCCCCATCGCTCCCTCTTTTATGCATTTTGGATGGAAGGCCTATTTTCATGTGATGAGTTGGGGGATTGTACCTGCATGTGGCAAGCCTAGTTAGTGCTCAAATGTTTTGGAACAATGTGCCTCATCTTGTCAAAGTGCTTGGGAAGCACTAGGGTGTGGGGTAGTTAGTGGTAAGGTTGGGGTTAGTTTAGGATTTGTTTCTTTTTGTGTTAGTTAGTAGTAATGTGTGGAGTTGGTAGTTTAGTTTAGAATTAGTTTAGGTTAGTGTTAAGATAAGTTAGTATGTTAGTTTAATAGTGTTATGAATGTAGTTAATTTAGATGTTATTTTTTAAATATTAGTTTTAGTATGTTTAATTTATATAAAAAGTTTTTAAATTTAAGGTAGTTTCAATTATTAAATAGTTCTTGTTTTAAGTAGATTATTGTAATTTAGATTTAGTTAAATATGTTTTAGTATTAACATATAATTTATAAATTGACTATACTATTATTTTTTAAATAGAAAGTTAATTATTATGGTTTTTAATATAAATTATTTTAGTACATTTAGTTTAGATTTTAGCTTATTTAACTTTAGTTGTATTATTATATATCATAAATTCAAACAAAATTGTTATTAGAATAAAGATTTAATAAAGTTGGTTTAATTGTGTGTTAGACTTTATTTTAATTAGCAAGTTCATTTTTGAATGATTAGACTTATATTACTTAAGTAATTACTCGAATAAATGAATTATATTGTTAATTGATATTTTTGTTTAAAAGATAGTTTATTAATTTATGTTAATAGGATTAAATTGATTGTAATTATGTCTTAATATTGTTCTATGAGTGTAAGATTTTTAAAGGTAATTAAAAATAATAAAGTGTTAGATCTTTTAAATTACTTATTAATTTAATTAATTGATTTAACAATGAACGTTTATGTTTAACAACCTTTTACTTTATGATGTTTATAAATTGAGTTGTAGCCTTAAAGTTTTGATAGGGGATCTTGTACTCATCTTATAGTGTACCTCTACTTTAACTGTGAATTAAATCTATCAAACTTAGGGAATTTTATCATTATTGTTTTTTTAAAAACTAAAAAATTACATGTGTTTTTGCCCTTGCATTTTGGGCATGACATATGCAGTTAGTTGAATGTTAGATCATAAACTATGACACTGGCTATGGTGCAACTTATTTGCACCATGGAAAGTTGTGCCGAGTCTTGTCCATGCCCAGCTTCTCTGTCATGCAATGTGATGGGAATGGTGATGTGATGAGAATGGAAAAGAGATTCCATCATATTAGACCTATGTGGCTACCAATATTTTCCCACCAAATTCTCTTTTACTAGACATTACGTTATATTAGTTCATGATAATTATTTTCTTTGTTGTGAACCCATGCTTATAAAGTTTGTTGTGTGCATTGCAAACAATTTGGGTGAGTTTTTTATTTTCTAAATTTTCTATTTAGAAAAGAATGAACTGAGATTTATATTTCGAGTTGCAATTTTTATTAGTAATGAAGAAGTGTGGTCTTGTCTTGTTTTAATTATTATTTTTATTTTGTAATATTTATGACTATTTTATATTGCTATTATTAAAAAATTGTATTCATCTTATATATATTGGTAAGTGACTGAAGCCTTTGTATTATATTATATGAATAAATAAGAAATTACATATTACTCCATTCAAATAGATAGGCACTAGTAGGAAAGAACAGAGAAAGAAAACCTCCAATCCAGCTTAGGACAAAAAGATATATATTATACAAATTTAAAAGGGGCATTCCCTAGTAAATATATGAAGCTTTATTCATCAGATTTATATATGGTGTTGAAATGATTGGTTACAAAGAAAGTTCCATAGAAAAGGAAAACTGAGTACTTGGAAGGGAAATTCCAACCATGTGCACTTAAAGTCCCACCAAGAAAAAATACTCTACCGAGTATCCGCATCACAAAAAAAATAACAACTATCTTCCAGTAGGGGATTAGTAATCAAAACCACGAGAAAGAGAAAAGAGGGAAGGATTAATACCAAACAACTAACTATAAAACTCTTTATAAAAAAGCCCTTAGTAAATGATTATTATCCAAACCTAGTTTAATTTAACCACTCTTCAAAGTATATTTCAAAGCTAAAGCATTACGTATATATAGGTAAATTCCATGCATTCCCTTAATCAAATGATCGGTATTAATCATCAGTATACTAAACATTAATAAAAAAAAGTTTCCTAATCTATTCCAAGATTTAACATGGGAGCATGATATTATGTTTTAATGGTATTCTAATCCTCAACCTTCTCAGATCATTGTTTTACCCTTAGGATGTATTTAAATTTCAAAGTCTCTACTTAGCTTAACTAAAGATGTAATCTTTTAACTAGATTAATAGGCTAAAATACTCATTATTTCATTTGATGCTTATCAGTTAAAGTGACAATGAAAGGAAAATGCTAAATTGCCAAAATTCCTAGAAACTGCATTGGTATTAAAAGAGCTTCTCTTTTTGGATGTATTTCTAATAATTACTTCTTAAAATGCAGTGATATTGTTTCTTAAGACTATACTTTAATCTGAGCCTAAATATTAAACTATCTTAATTTGTTTCAATTTTGTTATGAATATAAAGTTTTGCCTTCCATTCCTTGATTATCCAACTAATATCGTCATTTTATCATAGGTAAGCTCGATAGGCTTTTGTCAAGAAATCCCTAAATGTTAGAGCAATACAAGGTCTTAGAACCATTAGTACCTTTATTGCCAAGATCATTTGCTAAGGTGTTTCCTTCCCTATATATGTGGTTAATAGTGACACTTTCAAGTTTTGAAATAAGGTTTAGGTTGAGGTTAAGAAAGCTACTCAACTTCCAATTAGGGGTAGATCTATTACATAGGGCATTGATAACAATCACAAAGTCTCCTTCGATGGAAATTTTTTTGAAATTGAGTTGGGAACAAAGCCATAAGCCCTCTATTAAAGCTTTAAATTATGCAACATTATTTGTGGTCAGCTCTATTTTCTTTGGTCTTTCTACTAATGTTCTTCCTAAACTATTTCTAATGCAACAACCAATTCTAGCCAAGCTAGGATTGCCTCTGGAGGCCCTATTCAAAATTAAGTTTAACCCATGCATCATCCTAGGGGGTCCAAACACAAGGTTTTCTTAATATTTGACTATAATTACCACCTTTTCCATTAAAGGGATGGATATTGAGGCCTATCCATCTATTTCTCATTGATCCATCCCATGATATCATACTTTCATTGGTTTGATTTAATTTACATCATCAGATTTCCACAATCCATTTGTAAATAAGAAGTTTTCTGGATTCGATTGTATGTGATTTTTTACGATCAACGTTTCGGATCATACTACATGATCCATCGTTAGGATGAGAAGAGTAGGATAGTAGAGATGTTTCAATTATTGATGTTTGATTTAATTTTTTATTCCAAGTTTCAATTATTGATGTTTCTATTTTAAGGACAAATATATCAATCAACATCTCCCAATTCTTAAACGTTCATCTATGTCTCTCTTTCCATATTTTCCAAATTATGATTGAAGGGGGGATTATCCAAAGTCCTTTGAAAATATTGGTGGAGTGGAATTTTGGCCATGTTAAGAAGTGTTTTAAGATGGATTCATGTGGAACCATAGATAAATTCATTTTTTTAGGGTTAGTGCAAGAATTTGGGTCTCACTTTTGGCTAGAAAGTGGAAGTGATTTTCCTATTTTTGAAATATATTGTCAATTGATGCCAAAATTTGAGCCATTTAGAGATTAAATATTTAAAAAAATTAGAAATAAAAATTGTAGTTCCTAAGATCTTCTTTTTGAATATATAATTTATTTGTATATCTATATGATAGATTATTTTTTGGTGTAGATCTTTAAAAACCACTTTTTCAAAATGCATGTTTCAAGACCATAGCACACTCGTGTATAGACACCATAATTTAACACCACTTAATGTTTTTTTGCGAATCCTTTAAATTGAAGTTACTTGACACACCAAATATTGATGACAATATTATTCTTGAATTTTTTAATGAATATTTTTTATTAATTTTTAATTGATGATTAAGCTAATCTCTAAAACCTCTCATGTACGGATGTTGTAATTTAATCAAAATTTTATTTTTTTGATTTATTTTAAATTTAAAAGAATTGTGTGAGGATTGATGGCATGTAAATTTATTTGCAAAGTATGAAAAATTTAAAAAGTTATTAAAGTTTTAGTGAATGTCACTATTTAACATTTAAGAGATACTTTTATTAGAAAATGAACTCATAAAATTATAAAATTTACATTTTTGGAATCAAAATAGTAAGATCTATAATGGGTTTTTGTTTTGTCAAACAATTCAATGGGGACAACCATAAAAAAATTACGACAATCCTTAAAATTGTCAATCAAATGCCTTAGAAAAAAATGGTTCATAAAGACATAGGCTTGGTAGGACCAAGCCTATTCCATGCCTTTTCCCAAGGCAAAACCCCATACAAATTCACATCCATTCCAAATTCTCGCCCATATCACTACAATTGGGCACCTGATTTGTAATTCAAAAATTAGGTGCTCAATTTGATTTTAGTCATTAACCAAAATGAGCACTTGATATTTAAAAATTGGGTACCCAATTGTTTAAAAATTGGGTGCCTCATTTAGAATCAGGTACCCAATTCTAATTTACTTGTTGGTCCCCAAAAGATACCCCACTAAATAATTTTCAATGATTAAAATTATTGAATGACAGTATTGATCTACAATAGCGAATTTCTGTCATAGTTATTATATTTTCTTGTCTTCTACTACAATTTGCAAGTTGTTGATTTAGATTCAAAACTGTTGCAAACATGGGATCAAAACAATGAAGAAAGAAGAAAATAAAAATTTTGACAAATGAGGATATTGCAACAAATAAATAGAATGAAGCACAATGTCAATGAGAGAGAAGACAAAGAATTAGAGAATTGAGCAATGTTTCAAAGGAGAAAGATATTGAGAATACCATGATGGATGAAGAGGCTGAAGAACAGAACCCAATACAAGGAGATTCAGGTGCACATTCTAATCAAACAGTCAATATAGGTGTGTCTCCAAACCCTCAAATTTTTTTTCATGATGAAATTGGTAATTTTTTAGAAGTAGGTTATGATTTAAACAATTTAGATTTTATTCATGAGAATAAATTGTCAAACAATCATACACAACAAACTCCAATGGAAATGCATGCCCCAAAAGAAATACCAAGAAAAATTGAAAATGAGATTAAAATTTCAAATAATAGTAAAAATGAAATTCCAATTAAAAATAACAATTGTATGAATGTCAACATAGAAACACCAATTACTAAAAAAACATGTCAAAATGATACTAAAGTGCCTAAACATAATTTTTATTTTCCTGATGATTAGAAAGATAATCTTGAGGGATTGGTTTCATGGAGAAAAATTAGGACACATGCTAATAGATTATATAGACATTTTTTATAATAAGAAATTTGGGTTTCAATGTTAGTTGATGCTACAACTAATTAAAATGTCTAAAATGTGAAAAGTAATGAAAAGGTTAGGAATGTATATGAAAAACTCAAGAATAAAAGTGAGTCTTTAAAATAAGTTGTATCCACTATTTCTAGTGCCTTTGATAGTATCAGAAAGAGAAGTCGCTCTAAAGATAAGAATGCAACATGATGAGCAATAACAACAACTTTAGTTAACAAATCAACAACTGACAAAAGATTGATTAGCAACATAAGAAGATATCTTAATGTGAATCATAAGACTTTAGAAAGAGCTATAAAGAGAAGGGTTAACTTTGAATGTGGTCCAAAAAATATTTTGTGGACTTCTAGTGGTAGACTCTTGAGATGTGATATGAAACTTACTAGTGAAGTCAAAAGTTTGGTTGAAATTTTTTGGCATGATAATACAAGAGTATCACCTAATTCAAGAGATGTTCTTAAATTGAGAGTTGGCTCAAAAATACATGATCCACATCCTAAACACCTTTTGTACATGACTCAAACTGAATTGTTTAGAAAATTTGTAGATGGTAAGGTGTTAACTATTACCATTAGTCAAAGATCTTTTGAAAAGTGTAAATCATGGTATGTAAGGATTAACAAGGAAAGAATCACATGTTGTTGTAAAAATCATGTTCAATTTTGTTACCATTATGATATATTTCAATCTATACATGGTACCATGCATAGTAGAGAAATTTTGTAGGAATGTGGTATAAAAATACCATCTCAAACTATAAAGGATTTCATATCAAGTTTTTTTTGTAAGCCACCTAATGATTCATACTTTCTTTTCAATGCATGTCTTTCTGGTACATGTGATATGTGGGGCAATCTTTCTTTGTTAGATGAATGTTTGCATGAAAATGGTTTGACTACTTTTGGACAATAATTAGTTGATGTAAATAGATTCAAAACTATTGAATATCCATTGAAGGATGGGAAGATTGGATGAAGGTGTGATCTAGATATAGATAAATTTAGTTTTCATGCATTTATAGATGAGTTTAAGAGTGTGATCATACCAAAATATTTTAAACACTCTCAATATGCTAGATGGCTTGATGGACAATTACACATATGTAAGAATACATTTCCAATTAGTACCATACTTTCAATTGTTGACTTTGTAGAGAACTACACACTTGCAACACAAGATGAGGTACAACCACAATATTACAATTAAGTGCAAGTAACAATTTATGTTCATATAGTTTATAGGCATGCACTTGATAGTACAGAGGAGAATCAAAAAATATTGAGAGAGTGCCATTTCTATATGAGTGATAAAAAAATTCATTCATCTGAGTTTGTTCAATATTGTTTCAAGGTCTTTTATGATAATTTAAAAGAGAGACAAATTCAAATGACACAATATTGGATATGGTTAGATAATTATACAGGACAATTCAATAATGCTAGAATTTTCTATTGGTTGAGTAGGACACATAGGTAAAGTAATATCCAACATGTGTGGAGTTTTTTTGAGGCTGGACATTGCATGAATGAAGAGAGCCCTTAGTAGAGAGCAATTAAAATTTGAGGAAAAAGCCAAATTCAAAAATGCACATGAGATTGTCGAATGGTGTAACAAATATTTATACATAAGATCAAGTCAGAACTCTACAACCAAATGCTTCTTCTACCTAGTTGAAGAGAAGAATATCCTTCTAAGATATGATTGTGATACAATTAGTGGGTCAGCTAAATGACATTCATTTAGGAGTTCAGATTCTAACACTTGGACTATATGGACTAAGGAGTTTTCTTATTTTTGTCATTTTTTCTTGTAGGTGAATGGAAAGAATGTGAGAATAAAAAATGGATGGAAGATTGGCAAAAAAAATCATTAGCACCTGCTGACACACATTTTCAAGATGATATAGTAAATGAAGACCAGAATGTTACTTTTGCATCAGAAGACTATGGTTGTATTTCAGACCTCATACAACATGGTATTCATAATTAAAATAGATTTTATTGTGATCATGCTTTAATTTATATTATTTATTTATGTACATGTCATTAATATAATTCAATTACATGTCTTTAATATATTATTTATATATGTACACATGTGATTGAAGTGTTTATGTACTTTATCTTATCTTGTAGGACATGTTTATGTTATTATTGCACCTAATGATAACAATGAACAGACTAAGTATTGGCTAGCTAGATGTTTGGAACCTAAGAAAAAATTGATATTTCAACAAGTAGAGGATGATGGTTTTGAGTATCCAATTGGGTATATCGTTGTAGCTGGCACCTGGCTATGTACATACCTAACAAGCATGAGACAATCATAGATGCATTGCAAAAGAGAGAAAATGCAGATGGTGCAATGGGATGACTACATTTAAATCAAACACATGTAAGTTTTTTCTTTATTGTACTATTTTTATATATGTACTTATATAATTTAATTACATGTATGTATGTGTTGTCAATAGAAAATTAGAGAACTTATATATACCTCTTATTCAGGTCTCAATTACAACTTATGCAAATTTAAATGTTAAGGTGGATCAAACATTAACATCTTGTGCAATTACACATAGTGAGTACATACAAATTACACATATTTACATAGTTCAGATAGCTTATATTAGTTTATGCTCTTATTAACATGCATTTTTGTTTTATAATTTTATTTTACAAGACCTCATTTGAAGATATGTGTTGAACCAGTTTTATATTTTGAGTTCACTTCTATTTATGTCATTGACATTGTCTTACATATATTATGAAACATATTGTAAACATTTAAAACAAGAGTTTACTTCTATTTGAAAGTTAAAGGTGTGCACTTGATATTATAAATTAATTGTCAATTCAAGTAATTACCTCCTTTTCCCCCCCTTACTTTTACATTCAAACATGTTTAAATTAATGCTTGTATATAAATAGTTAAAATTATTAAAATTATTGTTCATGTACCATATACTTACAAAATGTGTCATAACATGAATAAAATATGTTGGAATAAATAAAATGGTTCATACTTACAACATGATAACATAATAATATATACTACATCCATTAGCATGATAAGAAGTCATAAAAAAATAGTACATGATCTAACATGTCATAACATGATCTATGAAGTCAAAAAATACTTATAGTACAATTAACTGTCCTAATACAAAGTGTATCAAAATAAACAATATATGTCATAAAAACACAATCTAAAGGTCCCAAAAAGACCTAATCTATCTTATTTGTAGTCATATTTAGTCCATGTGAAAAGGACTTAAATGGATCATCATGTGTAACATGAGATGTCTCATCATGTGGGACACACTGTGAGGTAGATGGATCATCATGTGTAACATGAGGTGTCTCATCATGTACATGCTTAATTGAAATGGGTTTCAAAATCTAGCTTGAAAATAAATTAAATATTCACTACATAATAAAAATAATATCACATGAGATGGGTGTCCCTCTATAATGAGAAGAGGTGCACTATGAAAGCTACCAAATGCGACAGTGGTGAGGTCCTGTAATTTACAATACATACATTTTTAAAATTTGATAAAGAGCATAATGAACTATGTATGTACATAAATCACAATACTAACCTCAAAGGATGATGTAGGTATCTCCATCTGGCTTAGTCCCATACTCTCACCAACACTCATGGCAACATAGTCCTAAAATTATGGATACATAAACATTGAGTTAAAATTATATATATACATGAATTACAAAGTATGTAAACTAAAAAGTACATAATTTGTACACTACATTTTTTATAAACTATAAAAACATGTATATATATCATACCTGAGTAGTAGCCAATATCATAGATGTGTCTAAAGATATGCTACCACAATGATCATCGGCATGTCTCACATGGTCAAAAGATGGAATCAAAAATAAACTATATCAAGGCCTATATGGATAAGTATGATCCATCTCTTGTTCATAAAACCAAAACACATAAAATTATGCACATGAATCAAAGTGGAAGATTATAATAATAACAATGAACATACATAAAAATAGTACAAATTATCATACCATAGGTATTTGAGGTTGTGCCTCAGTGGTTAATGGATTAGGACCTGTACTGACATGAAACTATGTAGTAGCTAACATTCCCTACAAAATAAGATAAAAAAAACATACACAGCACATGTTATTAAATTTAATTTTGAATGTACATTATTTATAGTGTAATTCAAAGTGCATACCATATGAGGGATGCCAACGTCTGTAGGTCTCAAAAAAAGACTATACTACCTCCTAGGAGGAACAATATCATCCATCCTTTGTTATTTCAAAATCAACATACATTAATATAGTTAATATAATTACACATGTATGTAGAAAGTAAATAATTTATGTACTTTATTTAAATTTTAATTAAAATTTTACCTACTCCTGACCATATCCAGGCTCTCCTTGCATGAGCTCAACAAATGATTCCACATCAATATCATCACTACCATCACCATGGGTAGCATATGCATCATCTTAAAAATCAGTACCCTTAGCATAATGGTCGTCATGTGTTTCACCAACATCACTCTAGGGGCCTCTTCATATATCTCCACAACTAGTACAAATGTGTCCAAGTGGATGAATATCTCTTGCCTACATCCACTACTCTGCTAAATTTCCTAAAAGGGCACTCAATGAGGTAAGAGTAGATGACACTTCTTGATGATGGTGTGGTGTTAGGACAGTTGGTGTGGGAAGAGGTACAAGAGGCTGAGGTCATATGTGATTCCTCATTCTTCACGCAGCATTGCACCAAGCCTATCCTGAGACATCCCTCCCCCTAAAATGGTCTAATATCAAAATAATTGGGTTTCAAACCAAATTCAAATTTAGCCCATAGCTTCCTAAGGAAGTACATGGGCACCTCTTGATTTGTCTGTGGTGGATGGTCAAATACCATACACCATCACTCCCAAAAATGTGTTGATATACATGGATGTGTGCACCATCTAATAGAAATGCAAGGATTCTTCTCACTAATATCATCACCCATCTTAGGGTTTACAAAATATCTTGTAAAATATCATTTAACTATTTTTAGTTTATGGACTTCTCTATAGGATGGGCCATCAGAATAAAATGCATGCATGTTTTCCCTCCATAATCTAAATTTATCAATATCAAAATCCAAATATTGTATAGAGTGAATGTTGCCTTGCATGCTATCCGCAAGGCATAGTAGGTGAGGAGGGGGGTGGGCCTTGTGCTTGATAGTCTCAATATCTTGCATGAGGTTGCTAAGATTACACCTCATGCTCTCCCACATATCCTCTATAGTAGGTGTTGGAGGAGGACTAGGTGGTCATGAAGGTCGGGGTGGAGGTGGAGGTGGTGATGGAGGGGGCATAGGCAGGGTTGGGGGAGGAGGAGGGAGTGGGGGTGGGTTCGTCAAATATAGTTTGCATATATGTTTAAACAACATAAAAAATCACAAAATTACTATTTAATAAAATAAATCTAAAATATCAATTGTATAAATACACAGATCTTTAAAACAATATCAATTAACTAAATATTATAGTTAAACACTTAAGTAAACATTAATGTTAAGGCTAATTGAACATTGTACCAAATTTAAGCCTAATCATAGAATAATACTCCAAAAAACTATATTAATAAATTAACTTAAATGTGAATTCTAAAAATATCTTATAAAAATATGTTTATGATTCTGCCTTAGAAAATTTGTTTGATTAAGGTTCAATATTAAAACAATTAGGATTGAACATATAAATAAGATTGTGGTTTGGGTTAGGATTGACCATATTATAATATCACACATAATTAGCCTTTTAGATGGTGACATCTATAGGGAAATGTGTTGGTTGCCAAGAATTGATTAAATAACTCTTTAAGTAGTTGCATTTTAAGTAGATGTAGATGGTACATCTTTATCTATGTGTCTTTTTTATAAGGAGGAACTAGAAATCTAGTTTTTATGTTAGATATGAACTTGTTTTGTCTATGCAAGTTCAAGGGAACATGTTTTTGATATTAAGGAAAAGTATGTGAAAGTGCCCAATAGTTTAACCATTGTTTTATTATGTGCCAAGCCCCTTTATTTTAGCTACTTTAATATAAAAACAATATTATTTAGATATCAATTTATTGAATAATTGTATAATATATTATTGAATAATTGTATAATATATTATTTACATTAAATTTAATTTATATTGATCAGTTAATATTAATTATTAACAAAGATATAATATAACTTATAGATTAATATTTTGATGTAGACTAATTATGCATTCCACAAGTGAATTATATTCTAGCTTCTATCTCTTTGCTGAGTCTCCCTCTCATGGGTTGCCTGATTTCTTTTCCTCTTGTAAATGCTCCCTTTCCCAATGGAAGAATAATGGTCCCATCTAATAATGGGACTTTAGAAACCAATTTAATCATTATCAAGTAACATATAGTGAAGGTTATATATATCTTGGGCTAGGTAGAAATATTTATTTTCATTTCTATTCCAGTAGTGGCACTCTACACTTAAAGTGCCATCATATGGATATGTTGATTAGGATTAATTAGGGGTGATTTTGGAGAATAGTATTAAAAAGGTTGATTTTTGGACATGACCTAATAATTTACATACAATGCATGTGAACACTATCATTGCCACATTGTTTTTAGTCCTATTGGATCTTGGTAAACCAAATGAAATGGCATGTGCTCTATGAATTAAACTATTCAAAAGCGTTTCTCAAGAGGTTTCTAAAGAATTATCAAGTGATATGTAGAAAATAAAAGGAGGTAAAAAAAATTTCCCTTCTCAACTAGGTGATGTTTCAAGAATTGAATTGAGGTGTACATGGTGGTAAGATTTAGTGCCCTTTTCTTTAAGAAATTGTTGGACCTATTAATGGATAATAGAAGAAGGTGGTCCCAAAAGTAATGGTTTCAGAAGGTCTTTTTAGTGAACATGAGGAGGATGTAGTCAAAAGTAACCAAAATATTGTTTCTCCCTCTAGTATAAATTTTAAAGAGGCTAAGTTGGAGACTCATGTAGATCATGACCTTAGATGTGCAGTGAAGATTTGTGTAACCAAGAATGTGTATGAAAAAGTGGTGTTTACTTATAGGCAACTTCATGTTTGATTACTAGATCACAATTATGTTTTGTGTAAATGTCATAGTAATAGTTAGGGTGATAACAAGATCTTAGTTGGAAGATATTATTGGATGTCCATGTGTTTTTCTTTCTTATGGAAGATTGGATTGTTTGTCAAATTTATGACACTCTAGCTATGTCCAATGTGAACAAACGTCGTGCTTAAAGAATCAAACACACATCTAAAGATAAAATCCATATCAATTGAAATGTATCATCTACATAAATTATGGTGAAAAGTTAAGTCCTACATATCGTGTAGAGAAATTAAAAGAATATAAATCATATTTAAATGTCATTATCAAGAGAAATATTAACAAATTAATATTATTAGATTATTAGTGTACAAAATAAGTTTTTCTTGAAGCACTATTTTATAGTTTATCATTTAAGATTTTAATATTTTTTCAACCCAATTCAAAATCATCAAATAAAGCTTTCAAACCTAGGATTAAGATTACTTTCCATTATGGACCTACTATTATGGTTACCTAGCTAGGGATCAAGTGTTAAGTTTAAGATTTGAAGTTACAATTAGAATTAGAGTTTAACATTTAGGATTAATTTTATTAATGATTAGGGTTAGGTTTCTCAATTTTAATTATATAATTTGGTTAAAATTTTAATCAGTGTTAGGGTTAGGCTTAGAATTATGGTGAGAGTGAAATTTTACATCAAGGTTAATACTATTTTTACAGTTAGCATGTAGTTTTATTAAAAAAGATATGGTTTTAAGGTAAGGGAGCACATTATGTAATGCCTTGCTAAGGGATCCAAAGAGCTAACCTAATTTTTTGCTAAGTAAGAAATAACATACAATAATACATAAGCAAACATAACAGATTGCATTCCTTAAGGATCCCAAGACATTGAGTCACATTTAATTTTTAAATAATACTAAGTAAAATAAATAACACATCTAGATGAAATAATAACTACAAGTTCAATCCATTTAAATAATATACATTTGTTTCGAATGCCACTTGGCATTAATTCGAAATGCACAATCATCCACTGTACATGTCACAGGGTATGAAAGGCTGAAAGAATATACATTTATAAAATAGATTACATCATCCCTTTTTGATCCATGAAACAAAGTACAATACAATAAGTAAAATCATTAAATACTTAGTTTTGCACGTTTAGATCCCTTGGTAGGGTGTTACTCATTAAATACTTAGTTTTATGATTAGGGTTTAGATTAAATTATTGTGCAGTTATAGTTAGGTTGAGGTTAGACTTAGGAATATAGTTAGTTTTACTTTCTTTGTTATATGGTTTACAAACTAATTTATAATTAATTACTATTTAGTTGAAATAAATATAAAAGATTGAATGTAATTACATGCTTAAACAATCTAATTTACATAGATATCTAATCATTCAACATTGTAATTTTTATTAAATACATCGAAACATCTAAAATAATAATTTTTAAATGAACATCTACAAATTTAAAAAATTAAAATATACATAACTATTTAAATGAATAGATACAATAATCTAAAGCTAATACTATTAACAATGGAAATTTACAATTTTAAATATTAAAAGTGAATAATAATAATAATAAATTGACAGAATTATAAAGCATAAAACTAAAAACAATGAAATAAAATAGTAGAAAACAAAATAAAATACCTAGTACACCGAAAAAGAGCAATAGGGGTTTAGTAGAACTTTGAAAATGGGCTCTCATTTCTAGCTAAAATCGGGCTCACATTTTGCAAATAGTAAAAATGAGACAAGAAACCCCCAAAAATTGGCTTTTGTAGTTTTTCGTAATTAGTTACCTAATTTTAAAAAGATAATTTGGGCACTGATACTTATTCAAAAATTGGCTACCCAATTGTTTGAATATGGATCGGGTGCTCAAACCATGTTTTAAAAATTGGGTACTCGATTCTAAATAAATCGAGTACTAGATTCTAAATAAATCGAGTACTAGATTCTAAATAAATTGAGTACCCAATTTTGGAAAGGTCTTATTCTAGAGAATTGACTTCCAAGAAATTGTGACCCAACATTGTGCTCTTACCCTTTATAAAACCAAGTCCAGCTGGGATGGGAGAAATTGCAATGTAAGAGGAGATGGTTAGGATCATCTTCGGCCATCTTACATAACGGACATCTAGATGGCCTTGCATAACCCATCCTTTTGAATTTATTAGCAATGAGAATTTTATCTATTTCTATCCATGAAAAGCTTCCCACTTTAGGGAAGCATAACAAATTCAATCATAGATTAGTTGGTAAGAGTTTCAAGGTATTTGATTTGAGTTTGGATAAATACTTGTATCCATCTTTAGACTTATATTCTCCCATATGAGATCCGGTCCATACAAGTTTATCCATGGATGATGAAAGGGTGCAGGAACTCAATGATAAGGAAGCTTTTAAAATGGAGAGTTCTTCTATTGGAATGTCGTATATGTCCAGGTTTTTCCATTTCAATCCTTCAGTTGTGGAATAAATTTTCTTCTCAATAATCTGCTAAGAAGATTCCAATTGTTTGTGACATAATAGTTCTAGCCTTGGTTAATTTTTCAATTTTGCATAAGGGTGGAAATCCTTCCCAAGAATCTGTCCAAAATCTAACCTCCTTACCATTTGCTACTTGCCATGTTACTTTGTTGATAATAATATGTCAGCATTTCAACATGAAATTCCATATCATTGAGCCTTGAGGGGGGGATTTAGTTCTAAGGATACTTAGGGGATTAGAGGAGTTCATATATTTTTCTGAGAGAGACCTTACCCAAGAAATTTTAGGATTTCAGATCATCCTCCAAATCAAGTTAGCTCCTAAAGAAAGAGCTTGGAGTTTTATATTTTGAATTCCAAAGCCACCTTCCTTCTTATCTTGGAAAATTTGGTTCCAAGCCATTAGGTTGAATTTTTTTTTGTTATAAGCTCCTTGCCAGAAAAACTATTTAAGGGATTTGTTCAATGAATTTTCTATACATGTAGGGAGTTTTTGTAGTGATAACTAATAGATAGGTATGCTAGACAGTACTGATTTTAGCATGGTAGTTCTTCCTACTAGAGAGAGTCATTTTCCTTTCCATGATTGAATCTTCTTTTTTATTTTACGTAATAGGGGTTCCCATAATTTAGCTTGATTAGAGTAATCATTTAATTAGAAACCTAGATATTTGCAAGGAAGGGAGCCTATTGAAATATTAAGGATGAAGCTAATCCTCTTTTGAGTTACATCCTCTCTATTAAAAAATAAATTTTCAGATTTTTCTCTATTGATTTCTTGTCCAGATATCATTGTATAATCTATAAGTGTAGAATTAATTATATCAGCTTCTTTTTCACTTGCTTCACCATTGAGTAAGGTGTCATTAACAAATTGTTGATGGGTTTCCAATTTACTATTGTTGGCAATCTTGAACCCTTCAAGGGAAGATTCCAGCTTTGTTTTGTTTAAGAGACCTACCAAATGCTTCTAAAAGTAAAATAAAAAGAAAGGGGGAGATAGGATCCCCCTGTCTAATTCCTCTAGAAGGAGACAAGAAACCCTTCAGGGTATCATTAATGAGAACCAAGAATTTTGGTGTAGAAATACATTCAAAAATTAAGTTAATCCTGGCTTTTGTAAACCCAAAGGCATGTAGGCATTTACACAAAAATCTCTAGTTTACTTTATCATAAGCCTTACTAATGTCAAGTTTGATAAGCATTCCTAGATTTTTACTTAATTTTAGTGAGTGAATTGTTTCTTAGGCAATGATCATACCACCATAGATCAATCTACCTTGGACAAATCCAGACTATTTCTCACTTATGAGGAAAGGGAGGATCATTTGGAGTCTTAATGCTAAAATTTTGGTTAAAATTTTGTAGAGGGTATTGTAGAGGGCAATAGGTCTATAGTAAATAAAGTTCTTATAATGGCCAGATTTCAGAATGAGCACTAGGAAGGTATGGTTGATTTCTTTGAGTATACCTCTATAATTCCTCATATTTTTTGAAGCCTCTATGATTTTCTCACCCATGAAATGCTTTCATTTCTGAAAAAGAAAGTTGGAAATCCATCCAATCCTAGGGCTTTGTTTGGATTCATATTAAAAAGGATCTTTGTTACTTCATCATTAGAGAGTTTATTCATTAGAAACTTGTTTTCCTTATCACTAATAATCTTGGGAATGGTTTTCAGAGATTTTGACTAGTCTTTATAAGATGAGTCTTCATTTAAAATGGTTTTAAAATAATCCAGGGCTTCTCTGGATATTTCCTCTTTTTCTTCTAAGATTTGGCCCCCTTTTGAATGGATTTTGGTTATGAAAATTTTTGGTATTCTTGTCCCCTTCTCTAAGCCAATCTTCCCTTGATTTTTGTCTCCAATATATTTCTTCTTTTGCCAAAATATCTTCCAATTTTAGTCTTAGGTTTTTTTTCTTGGGTATATATTTTTTCATTCATACCATTGTTCATTACTACTTGGTTTATGTTTTCCAAAGCTTCTTTAGTATCTCATTTTAGTTCAAAGATGTTTCCAAAATGATGTTTGTTCCATTGTATTAAGTTAAATTTTATCATTTAAAGTTTTTGGACTACTTTAAACATCCTAGATCCCTCAACTTTAGTATTCTTCCACTAGAGTTCTAATTCGTCCAAAATATTTTCATCTTTGAACCACATTTGTTCCACTCTAAAAGGAATCCTTTTAGGTGTAGCTTCCCTTTCCACTGCTAGGCAAATAAGGAAGTGATTAGAACCCAAATAAGGGATAGTTTATGAGGTTTTTTTGGAGATATTTTTTAGAAGGTGGCCACTATAGAAGATTCTATCAAGTTTCTCTTCCACTTGGTAACATCCTTGTCTTCTATTGTTCTAAGTGAATGTATTATCTTTAGATGGGATTTCAATCAATGTATTAGTTTGGATCCAATAATTAAGGTTAGTTGATACCTATGATAGTTTACCCAATCCTCATAGTTTCTTTTTTAAGGATGTAATAGCATTGAAGTCCCTTCCTAGAAAGGAAAAGGTTCTATCTTGCTGAATATGTAGACTAATGTTAGCCCATACCATTTTCTTTTCAGAATTAGTTGTAGGGCCATAGTAATTAGTTTAAAGGTTAAAGAGTTATTTTGATCAACTACTTTAAGACTTAACCCATTCTTTTCATTCCTTAAGGTTTAAACTTGGTAAGATTTTGGGTTCTAGATGATAGCTAGCCCTCTAAAGGCCCCTTTTGAAGGAACTCCTATTGCTTTCCTAAAACCCAATTTTTCTTTGAACTTATCTAATTCTAAGTTACTTAATTTAGTCTCTTGGATAAATGAAATATTAGTTTTATATTTATTAATACATTTTTTTTAAAGTTGTTTCATGCTAGAGGCATTAAGGCCCCTAACATTCTAGGATAGAATCTTCATACCTCTTTGGGAAGGACCTTCCCCTTTTGAACATTGAAAATATTAGTAAGCTTTATTTTCCTCTCTACTATTGCACTCATATTTCAAAGTTCCTTTTGAGATTTTCTCCCTCTTTCCTTATGGATCTTTGTAACATTTCGGATATTAAGGGTTGACTCTAATTGTTCTATGCCTCTAGTATCTGATTCTAGATTGAAAGCTTCAACATCTCTTATAAGGTCCTCAAATGTGTAGTTCTCACCCCCAAGTTCTAAATATTTTTTTCCAACACTGCTTTGTGTTCTTCCATTCCTTCCTCATTTATTTCCTCATAAAATGTTTCATTAGTTTCTTTTGTCAATTGGTGTAAATATTCCATATTATCTTTTGCTTCCTCTAAGATCTCATATTCCTATGGATAGACATCTCCTGCTACCTCAATTAGTTCATTATCATTTAGAATATTATTGTTGTCCTTTGTTATTATTTCCTTTAGTATCCTCTGCTTTAGTGTTTTCCAAAAATTTGTAAGTATTTCACTTACTTTTTTTGGGATTACCCCATCCTTATTAACCTCTACCACTATTGGTTCTTTATTTAGACTACCTTTTAGTAACCTCTTTTCATTAACTTCTAGAACTACTACTCAAAAAAGTCTTGCATTCTCAATTTCTTCAATTCTGGTTACTAATTCCTCATTGTTGCTCTGAGTAATAGTTTTCTTGGTTTCTAGATCCTAATTGCATGAGGCAACTAGCTAGGTACTCTCCTTTTGATTATTTTCCTTTTCATGATAGTTTTTCTAATAGATATCTTCCCTAGGTGTGTTAGTTTTATTCTTTTCTTGAGTTTTCTGCTGAGCTAATACTATTTTATCAATAATATCATTAATTTTTAGTGTTATTTCCTCATTTGGAGATTTAATACTTGATATGTTCTTTGTAATTTCTAATATCTCTTTAGCTATTTCCATATTACCTTCTTTTAAGAGTGAGGCTTGTAGTTCTAGGCCCTTGAAGAATTCTATACCTTCATTATATCTTATTTGGGCAAATTGGTTAAAATTTGCTATATGTGTGATTTTTGGCCACTTCCTCATATTTTTGTGGTAGGATTACAAATTGAGTCACTTCTCCTTCCTCTAGTGCTTCCTTAGTAATAGTAGAACTTAGAGCTCTTGTAGATACTTTCTCTAGATATTCTTCAAACCTTCTATGGGATGGTATTTGTACTTCACTTCTCATTTTTGGGTATTGTTTCTCCATTTCAGTATCCACATTAACTTCTTTGAAGTCAAAGGTGTTTATTGCTACTATCTATCTATCTTTAATGAGAATTATGATGTTAATTATTTCTTTGTAGATTAAATAATTAACCCTATAAATAGATCCTATTAAAAATAAATTTTATTACCCTTTGATAATATAGATTTGGTTTGAGACGGACCGGGAGATTTGCTATATTAGTTTTATCATTATGAGGTTCATATCCCAATAGTCCTCCCAGAGCTTCACCAATTTGAATAAATAATTTTATATCAATGAGCTCCATAGGAATATTATCTAATGTAATCCAAACTAGTAAATTTAGGGAAGTTACTAATTCTTCATTACAATTTTGAAACCATTTAAAGAAATTTAAGTTATGTCCTCTAAAAAAATAAAAAGGATTTTCTAATAAATATTTTTTATACTTATCTTCCTTTCTTTCTAAGTTAAATCATCAGAGAGAAAGGTCATACTTACCTATTTGTTGAGGAGGGTTTTGAGCCTATAGTGCCTACCCTCATTCACATCTTTTCTGGACATTGTTGCTATTATTATCAAACTATGATGGACTAGTTTTATGTTGATGGATTAGTGGTATTGTTTTCACACTATCAGACATTATGTTATGGATTCAGTGGTTATGTGATGAGATCATTTATACTTTACATTTCATGCATACATGATGATCATTATATTGTGTTCAGTTATTGATGATTAGTTAGATGTTTTATTATCTCATGTGTTTTATTTTGGATACTTACCTCATACTTGCATGTGTATGGTGTGCGTATTTTCTTATTGTATGGCATTTCTGATGTGGTTAAGGAAGGGAGTCGTAGTCACCTACTTAGTTGGGATCTACACGATGCACCACTTCCTGCCATTGTCTATTTAGCTTAGCATTATATATATTGTATGTACATGCATGATTTTTCTGTAGGTTGTAGGTACCGAGTATTGACTTCTCTGAATTGCTAGGATGAGCATACCCTATTATACTATCTCAATGATAAGAGAAGGGAGATAAATTCTCAAGTCCAAATCCCAAACTTTTAAGCCAACTGTCCTAGTGAGGTAGGACAAGTATCTAGATATTTTACCCACCGAATGTGTTGGATGACATAATTCACAATTTTTAACCCTTTAGACTGATTTTGTGTAATTTTCTCTATGATTGGTTTTCATATTTTATCTTGGAGGTCTATGGTCAATTTTCTATTAATTAGGTCTTAACAAATAGATTTAATTAATAAATTAATTATATGGGAAAATTAATATAAAATATCATGTTATTTGATATTTTGATTATAATTAATTAAATGAGAATTAATTGAGGAAAAAGAATTAAATAAAAGAAAATTAGAAAATTAAAATTAATAATAATAAATAATAAAGTAATAAATAAATAATAATAATAAAAGTTATAAAAATTAGAATAAAAGTTATAAATATTTAAATAGAAAATTATATAAAAGTGAATTGGAGTTATAAGTTGGCTTGAGAGTTAACGCACTTTTCATTTCTCTTGTGTCAACAACACGGGGGTTAGTGCATCAATTAAGCACATGGTGTCTACAACCCTATGGCTCATCTAGAAGATTGGAAAAGACCCATGCTTAGTTGGTGATACCTTCTAGCTATTTCTAGAAGCATTCTAGATGTTTCCTAAGAGCTCTTTATATTTAGGCATTCCTAGAGGCTTAGACATAGCGTTTGGAGTGCAATTGGAGCATTGGAGGACTCGAGAACTCTGAAGAAGGGAGGAGCTTGCTCTGCGAGTTTTCAGAGGAAGAGCGATTTAGCATCAGAATCCAGGTAGATTCTTGTGATTTTACTTATGCTATTTTCGCATCATGCATTCCCTGTCTTCTTCGTGTCTTCCATATGTCTTCTGAGGAATTTCATATTTTTATTGTATGCATTCTCAATATGGGGAGTTTAATTCATTTGAGAATTTTATACGCATAAATTTGAAAAGAACACGGGGCTAGGGTTTAAATTCATAGCCAAACCCATTAGATTATTTATTGGATGAATTTGAGATCAAAAGTTTATAGGAAAATTCTGGATATTAGAATTTCTAAATAAACTGTTTATATTTTCGAATCTACATACACATATACATATATATAAGTTTATACATATATATGTATACATGTTCATGCGCTGTGATATTGATAAACTCTCTGTGTGTGTATATATATATATATACAAATATTTATCCTTATATATATATATATACATACATATGTATATATATACATATATATATATATTTATTTAGTTAATAATCGAATGTCAAATCGCGATAGAGTTTCATATTAATAAAATGCCATATCGCATGGAAACGTTTTTATGAAAAAATGTTATTAAAAAAAAAACATATTAATGTGCAGTGGGGACGGATGCTCGTGTACCCGCACTTGTTCATAGCAGGGTACCTACGGTCATAAGAATTGCGATGTCAGCAGGTACCACGTACCTGCTACTGCCGCAGGCCCTGCAACCGCAAGGTACCTGCGTGCGTGTCGTGGCTTACATATTGTGTGTTGCAACGTTTGTATATATAAAACATTGCATCCAATTTTATAATGTTATTTTTTAAAAAGTTTGTAAATAATGTTATTTTTTGTTAGTTTAATATATATATAATTGTTATATATATATATATTTAATTATTAGTTAATGAAATTTTGAATATTTAAGATTTCAATAAATAATGTTTCTTAATTGGAATTTGATCTAATTAAGGTTAGACAAAAATTATGAAATTTATGTCATTTAACATTTTAGTTCCAATAGTAAATGGAGAATAGCATGTGAATTCTAGAACACTTACAAAGATTGAGTTGTTAGAGTTGGAGGGAGAAACTTTTATCTACCAATACAAAAACATGGGTTAGGTTAAAACGTGAAATATCTCCATTTGATATTTAAATTGGGAAACATAAATCGAGACTTTTGCATTCAAGTTTGTAAATAAAGAAAAACCAAAACATGTGTTTACTTTGTGTATTCTTTATGCTATTGTTTTGGGTTTTGGGTTGACTAGTGTTGACCAGTTATAGGACGTCTACCAGAGGCTTGGGGGTTATGTGATTGTGATGTCATGATGATGTTTTAATCTCGATCTTTATAAACCCAACCATGGTTATGTGATGGAATGCTCTATGTATTGGATGTGATTACTGATTGTTATAGTTGAGATTCTTATGTATGAGAAACTTGACTTAACCATTATTTTTAGTCATCGATCAGTTATCCTTGGTTCTTTTCTAGTCGCCATGATGGGACTGAAATGAGGATTTATTCTTGATGATATCATGTTGTGACATGTTTGACTCAAACATTTTTGGAGTCTTCGATCAGTATGATTGAGATATATTTTGGTTATTGAGAACCATTGGATACTTTGATTATCAGTGACACTTCAGTTGCCAATAGAGAGCTATTGTGTTCATGATTTTCTATGGATGTTTGTTCATGGAGATTTGATGCTTTTATGCATATTTGATGATTTTATTATGGATTATCTTTTGTAATTTTGAGATTTATGATTCCATGAGCTTAGGGTAGGATATCTACATGTAGTGACAGGAAGTGACTTGCAATGGGGGTCGGGGCCCTAAGAGGCTTCCAGGGTAACTCATTGTAAGTTGGATTAATAAGTGATAACATTCACACCTAATACTAATTGAATGAACCTAAAAAGATAAGTGTTTCTTTCTCGCCCATGCCTTGAGTGCTTGTACAAGCTAGGATGGGAGTAGTGAGAATGCATTGTTGTGACCTTGCATTCTGTAGTATGCCTCATCAGTATGAGAGGATACTAGTGGTTGCATGAGATCAGTATGGACCCATGGAGTTTAGCTAACTGCCAAGGTAACTTGTACGTGATAAATGCGATGACACTTTTCCGCTTGCATAGTAGGTTCCTACATGTCATTGTGTGCCTCTGGGATTAGATGTCGATTTTGTGTTTGGAACCTTTGAGTTAGTATACTTTTAGGATTCCTAGACTTATAGAGATTTATGCTATGTGATTTTTTGATAGTCTATTTGGGACTTGAGATTATCTCCTCAGCACGGTGGGAGTGGACCACTTAGGTACCACGCGGTTGGGTGGTAGTGCATTTTCCACTCTTATCATTTGAGATTCATTGAGACATCGTGGCTGATGCGTCCTTCGTGATGGTGGATATGTATCCTTTCATTAATGATTAGCATATGTTAGATGATGTTACCTTATGATTTTATTTGCATGTTAGATTACTATCTACATATGATGTTGGATATGTTAGGAGTGACATTCCTACTATGTTAATACCGATGATCTCTTTGGTGATTTGGAATGTTATGCACGGAGGGATGGCTAGGATCCATGATGGTCTAATGATGCTATTAATGGTTGGGAGGAACCGTGCACTTAGTTTATTATGTTTGATCTTTATGATGGATGTATCATGTGATTATCCTTACTTTGATGTACCATGGATTAGAATAGGATGATGTATCTTAATTCACATATGTATATTCTTTTGAGCTTTTCATACCCTGTGACATGTACAGAGGATGAATAAGCATTTGGAATGTAATGTATAAATATTAGACTTATCATTATTATTTCATGTGGTTGATGGATTCATGTATGTTAGTTAATTTGGATGTAATTCAACAATAGGGGATCTTAAAGAATGTAATCTATTATGTATGTTATGTTTACTTGGACATTGCTATTACTTCCATATGGTGCATAAGTTATATGTGGTTTTTACTTTCATGTTGGAAAAAAAAAATGCTACCAAACTTAGTGAAATTCTAGGTTAATTCTTTGGATCCCTTCATGGGGCATTACATTTGGTATCAGAGCTCGAGTTTCTACATTGGGAGCTCTGGGTATTTTGGAACAACTAGAACTTTGAACTATTAAGTGTATCTTTTCGAACTTGAAACTAGGTGAACTAAAATAGAACTTGAACTGTTACTTGCATGTTTTTCATACTTCAACACTTAGTTTCAAAAATTGGAAATTTTACTTAAACCCAAACATAGAACTAAACTTAGTCAATTGCAACATGTGATTGTAATTGTACTTTTCACTGTTGTAGGATGGTATCTAAAAATAGGTCTTCTATTAGAGGCCGTGGTAGAGGCCAAGGTAGAGGCCATGGTCATGGTAGAGCTATCAGTGTCCATGAGTCTTCCCATGAGGGATTAGCTCATGTAGAGAGCAGGGAAGAGCACTCTAGTAGGCAGCAGGAAGAGAGCCATAGAGAGGACCAAGCTGAGCCTGAAGAGGTTGGTTTGAGATAGATGATGCAAACTATTCTAGAATGTATACCTCCTGCTCAAGAATAGACCAAAGTGCACCAGATAGAACAAGAACATAGATCTAGATCTAGAAGTCCTCGAAAGGATTGTCAGAGGTCCATTGTGTCCACTCAGATGAAGGATCTTTCAAGATCCAAGGTTAAGCCTTTCAATGGGCAAGGTTCTGGTTATGTGGTCGAGTAGTGGCTTATTTCCCTCGAAAGGATTTTTTCCATGCAGGAGTTTGATAGCAATGTTAAGGAAAGATTTGTGATCACTAATTTAGAGAATTTTGGGGCCACTTGGTGGACGATTGAGGAGAAAAAGCTGAGAATCGATATGAGCAATCTTATGTGGGAACTATTCTTAGAGAGTTTTTAGGAATGATTCCAACCAGAGGAATGGAAGCATCAAAGGGCTGATGAATTTCACAATCTTAGACAGTACACTTTGTCAGTGATCGAGTATGAGCATAAGTTTTATGAGATCATGTCTTTTTCAGGGTTCAGTGAAAATTTAGCTCAGTTGACACAACATTTTATTAGGGGTTTGAATAACCGTATTATTGGGGGAGTTAAAGTATTTGAGCCAAAAACCCTCAAGGATGTGGTACATCGAGCTATCATTGTTGAGAAAAGTGTCAACCTTGGTCAAGGTGGTTTTGTAGGAGCGCCAGCAGCATCAGGATCTAAAATCAACTACAATTCAGGTGGTAACAAGAATTTTTCTTTCTCTAAGGGGAAAAAATATCAGGAGTAGTCTCAGTAGACATAGTAACAGAAGGGATCAAATTCTTAGGTTCAAGGTGGTGCAAAATGTTCTAACACCAAGAACAACTGCAATGCTCAACGCAATAAGAAGAATTAGTCCAATTAGCCAGCTCAAAGTAGCCAGTCTTTTGTTAGTAGGAACAGTCGTCAGCAATCAAATGTACCACCTATGGGAAGAGGATCTGGCAGAAATATAGAATGTTTTTCATGTGGTCAAATTCCTTAGTGAGCACCTCAATTTTCAGGACCTAGACCTACAGTTTTAGAGCCTACAGTTGGTGATGCAGGTAGAGCTCATAGAGTTTTTGTAGTAGTTGATCAGTGTTAGGCAGATCATCAAGGAATAGTGGTTGAGACTACAGGTGCTATTAGAGGTATATCTCTTTTTCAGGAGCTACAGATTCATTTATTTCACCATATATAGTTTCTAAGTGTAAGCTGGATGTAGTGAAGCAAGATCATGGTTGGCAAGTGGAACTATCCTCAGGCATTAAGGTCTCCACAGATTTTGTAGTTCATAAGTGTGGGCTTAGCTTGGGAAGCTTTGATACTACAGTGGATCTTTGAGTCATACCCCTTGGTTCCTATGATGTGGTTTTAGGCATGGACTGGCTTGGATCTCATAGAGTCAATATAGATTGCAAGAAGAAGATTATTTTGTGCCAAGATGACCAAGGGAATGATGTGCAAATAGTTGGGATACCAAGGCCTATATCTCTGTGGATGATTTCTACTATGCAATTAAAGTGAATTTTTCGTAAGGGATGTTAGATATTTGCTATTATGGTAAATTATCTTGATGAGGAAGATCCCATGAGGGAGACTTTAGATCACCCGATTTTACAGGAGTACGCAGATGTTTTTCCAAGTGAGGTTCCATGCATGCCTCCAAAGAGGGACATTGACTTTAGTATTGATTTGATTCCTAGAGTGGAGCCTATCTCTAAAGCTCCTTATCACATGACTACATAGGAATTGGGTGAGCTACGTCTTCAGCTAGAGGAACTTTTGGCAAAAGGGAGCATTCAACCTAGTGTATCACCATGGGGAGCTCCAGTGCTCTTTGTGAAGAAGAAAGATGATTCTTTGCACCTTTGTATCGACTACAGATAGTTGAATAAGGTGACTATTAAGAACAGGTATCCTTTACCTAGGATTGATGACTTATTCAATCAGATCAAGGGAGCTACAGTATTCTCCAAGATTGATCTTAAGTCAGGATACCACCAGCTTTGCATTAAGGAAGCAGATATTCACAAGACCGCTTTTTGAACTCGCTATGGGCATTATAAGTACACAGTGGTACCATTTGGATTGACTAATGCTCCATTGATTTTCATGAGTTTGATGAATGGTTTGTTTTGATCTTATCTGGATAGGTTTGTACTCGTGTTTCTTGATGACATATTGATATATTCTAAGACTCAGAAGGAACATGAGGAACACCTATGGTTGGTATTGTAGTGTTTGAGAGACAATCAGCTTTATGCCAATGTAGCTAAGTGTGAATTCTTCAAATCAGAGATTCAGTATTTAGGGCATGTCATTTTAGGTGATGGTATTTCAGTGGATCCTGCAAAGATTCAGGTGATAATAGATTGGTCGATAGTGACTAATGTGTCAGAGATTCATAGTTTCATGGGTTTAGCTAGTTATTATTGCAAGATTTGTCTAGAATTTCTCTAGGATAGCACATCCTATCACTTCTCTTCAGAGGAAAGGAAAGAAGTTCGTGTGGATAGAGAAATGTGAGGAAGCTTTTCAGAAGCTCAAGGAGAATTTGACTAGTGCACTGATTCTAGCCGTACCTAACCCAAAAGGTGACTTTATGGTGTGTACAGAGGCTTCTCTTGAATGGATTGGGGCAGTGTTGATGCAGAATGGATGGGTGATCGCATATGAATCACGCAAGCTCAAGGATCATGAGTTAAATTATTATACGCATGATCTTGAGTTAGCAGTAGTAGTTCATGCTTTGACAAGGTGGAGACATTTCTTGTTGGGGCATAGATTTGAGCTACACAATGATCATCGCAGTCTTTAGTACATTTTTACTCGGCCTAATTTGAATGCTCGCCAGAGGCGATGGATGGAGTTTTTATGCGAGTATGATTTTGAGGTTAAGTACATTCAGGGTAAGGAGAATGTGGTGGCAAATGCTTTGAGTCGTAGGAGACATGTGGTATCATCGATGACCCTTAGTGTATATTTGAGGAGTCGCATTCTTTAGGCACTTCCTACAGATTCCTGGTATCAGGAAGTGTGCAGAGAGATAGATTCAAGAAGATCTTTGGAAGGTAAGTTTGCAGGTTATGTTCAAGAATTAGATGGTCTTTTAAGACATTTGGGGAGGATTTATGTGTCATTTTTGGATGAGCTTCACACCTTGATACTAGCAGAAGCCCATCGTACACCTTACTCAACACATTCAGGTGTCAAGAAGATGCATGCTGATTTGAGACATTTATTATTTTGGTCTAGGATGAAGTGAGATATTGCTGATTTTGTGGCTAGGTGTCTTGAGTGTCAGAGAGTTAAGGCAGAACATTAGCACCTGGCTGGACTTTTGCAGCCTAATCTCATTCCTTCTTGGAAATGGGATATCATCTCCATGGATTTCATTGTAGGATTACCTATGACTATTCGTCATCATGATGCTATCATGGTCACCATTGATTGGTTGACTAAGGTGGCACATTTTTCATCGATTAGGTCTTCCTACACAGTAGTTTCTATAGCTAATGTCTTCATGCATGACATTATGAGATTACATGGTATTCCTAGAAAGATCATTTCTGATAGGGATGTTGTATTCACATCTGCATTTTGGACATCATTGCAGCATGAGCTTGGAGTGCAGTTAAACTTCAGTTCGGCATATCATCTAGAGACTGATGGTTAGACAGAGAGGGTGAATCAAGTTTTGGAGGATATGTTATGGATGTATGTGATGGATAGGCAGATATATTGGGAGGATTAACTCTACTTGGTGGAGTTTTCTTACAACAATGGGTATCATAGTTCTATTGGCATGGCACCATTTCAGGCATTATATGGACATCCTTGTCGTACACCATTGAGTTGGGACAGTCTTGAGGATTGCATCCTGTTGGGTCCTAAGATGCTTCGTGATATGGAGCAACAAGTATTGTGTATTCGTGAGCACTTGACTATGGCACAATATAGGCAGAAGAAGTATGTTGATGCTCATAGGACTGATAAGAAGTTTGTTGTGGGTGATAAAGTTTTCTTGAGAGTGCGTCCGTGAAAGAGTCCAATCTGATATGGAAAGGGTTCTAAGCTAGCACCTCGTTTTGTGAGACCATTCAAAATTCTAGAGAGGATTGGCCCAGTTGCTTATCGCCTTGCTCTACCACCTAGCCTAGCTCACATTCATGATGTTTTCCATGCTTCAGTGCTTCGGCAGTATATCCATGATATTGTACATGTTCTTGATTGGAATGTGTTGCAGGTAGAGGACGGGCAGCTGGCTTTGGAGCCGATTCATATTCTAGAGTAGCGAGAGTTGACCCTGAGGGGTCGAACCATCGTGCAGGTAAGGGTCCAATGGGACCCTACTGATGATTCTTTAGCTACTTGGGAGGATGTAGCCAGACTGAGGGAGTTATATTCCTACTTGTTTGTAGGCTTCCAGGAGTAAGCCTAACCCAAGGGGGGGTGGATGTAGTGCCTACCCTCGTTCACATCTTTTTTGGACATTGTTGCTATTATTATCAGACTATGATGGACTAGTTTTATGTTGATGGATTAGTGGTATTATTTTGACACTATCAGACATTATGTTTTGGATTAAATGGTTATGTGATGAGATCATTTAGACTTTACATTTCATGCATACATGATGATCATTATATTGTGTTCAATTATTGATGATTAGTTAGATGGTTTATTATCTCATGTGTTTAATTATGGATACTTACCCCATACTTGCATGTGTATGGTGTGTGTGTTTTCTTATTGTATGGCATTTTTGATGTGGCTAAGGAAGAGAGTCATAGTCACCTACTTAGTCAGGATCTACACGATGCACCACTTCCTACCATCGTCTATTTAGCTTAGCATTATATATATTGTATGTACATGCATGATTTTTCTACAGGTTGCAGGTATCGGGTATCGACTTCCCTAAATTGCCAGGATGAGCGTACCCTATTATACTATCTCAATGATAAGAGAAGGGAGATAAATTCTCAAGTCCAAATCCCAAACTTTTAAGCCAATTGTCCTAGTGAGGTAGGACAAGTATCTGGATATTTTACCCACCGAATGTGTCGAATGACATAATTCGCGATTTTTAACCCTTTAGACTGATTTTGTGTAATTTACTCTATGATGGCTTTTCATATTTTATCTTGGAGGTCTATCATGAATTTTCTATTAATTAAGTCTTAATAAATAGATTTAATTAATAAATTAATTATTTGGGAAAATTAATATTAAATATCATGTTATTTGATATTTTGATTATAATTAATTAAATGAGAATTAATTGAGGAAAAAGAATTAAATAAAAGAAAATTAGAAAATTAAAATTAATAATAATAATAAATAATAAATTAATAAATAAATAATAATAATAAAAGTTATAAAAATTAAAATAAAAGTTATAAATATTTAAAAAGAAAATTATATAAAAGTGAATTGGAGTTATAAGTTGGCTTGAGAGTTAACACACTTTTCATTTCTCTTGTATCAACAACACGGGGGTTAGTGCATCAATTAAGCACATGGTGTCTACAACCCTATGGCTCATCTAGAAGGTTGGAGAAGACCCATGCTTAGTTGGTGACACCTTCTAGCTATTTCTAGAAGCATTCTAGATGTTTCCTGAGAGCTCTTTATATTCATGCATTCCTAGAGGCTTAGACATAGTGTTTGGACTGCAATTGGAGCATTGGAGGACTCAAGAACTCTAAAGAAGAGAGGAGCTTGCTCTGCGGGTTTTCTGAGGAAGAGCAATTTAGCATCAAAATCCAGGTAGATTCTTGTGATTTTACTTATGCTATTTCCACATCATGCATTCCCTGTCTTCTTCGTGTCTTCCATATGTCTTCTGAGGAATTTCATATTTTTATTGTATGCATTCTCAATATGGGTAGTTTTATTCATTTGAGAATTTTATATGCATAAATCTGAAAAGAACACAGGGCTAGGGTTTAAATTCATAGCCAAACCCATTAGATTATTTATTGGATAAATTTGAGATCAAAAGTTTATAGGAAAATTCTGAAAATTAGAATTTCTAAATAAACTGTTTATATTTTCGAATCTGCATACACATATACATACATACATACATATATATATATATATATATATATGTATGTATGTATGTATGTATGTATGTATATATATATATATATATATATATATATATATATATATATATATATATACATATATATATATATATATATATATATGTATACATGTTCATGTGTTGTGATATTGATAAACTCTGCATGTATATTTATATATACACACACACACACATATATATATATACAAATATTTATCCTTATATATATATTTATTTATTTAATAATCGAATGTCAAATCGCGATAGAGTTTCATATTAATAAAATGCCATATTGCATGGAAACGTTTTTATGAAAAAATGTTATTAAAAAAAAAACATGTTAATGCGCAGTGGGGACGGATGCCCGTGCACCCGCACTTGTTCACAGCGAGGTATCTGCGATCGCAGGAACTGCGACATCAATAGGTATCACATAACTGCTACCGCCGCAAGCCCTGCAACCATAGGGTACCTGTGTGCGTTCCATGGCTTACATATTGTGTGTTGCAACATTTGTATATATAAAATATTGCATCCAATTTTATAATGTTATTTTTTAAAACATTTGTAAATAATGTTATTTGTTGTTAGTTTAATATATATATATAATTGTTATATATATTTAATTATTAGTTAATGAAATTTTAAATATTTAAGATTTCAATAAATAATGTTTCTTAATTGGAATTTGATCTAATTAGACGAAAATTATGAAATTTATGTCATTTAACATTTTAGTTCCAATAGTAAATGGAGAATAGCGTGTGAATTCTAGAACACTTACAAAGATTGAGTTGTTAGAGTTGGAGGGAGAAACTTTTATCTACCAATACAAAAACATGGGTTAGGTTAAAACGTGAAATTTCTCCATTTGATATTTAAATTGGGAAACATAAATCAAGACTTTTGCATTCAAGTTTGTAAATAAAGCAAAACCAAAACAATTGTTTACATTGTGTATTCTTTATGCTATTGTTTTGGGTTTTGGGTTGACTAGTGTTGACCAGTTATAGGATGTCTACCAGAGGCTTGGGGGTTATGTGATTGTGATGTCATGATGATTTTTTAATCTTGATCTTTATAAAACCAACCATGGTTATGTGATGGAATGCTCTATGTATTGGATGTGATTACTGATTGTTATAGTTGAGATTCTTATGTATGAGACACTTGACTTAACCATTATTTTTAGTCATCGATTAGTTATCCTTGGTTATTTTCTAGTCGCCATGATGGGACTGAAATGAGGATTTATTCTTGATGATATCATGTTGTGACATGTTTGACTCAACCATTTTTGGATTCTTCAGTCAGTATGATTGAGATATATTTTGGTTATTGGGAACCATTGGATACTTTGATTATTAGTGACACTTCAGTTGCCAATAGAGAGTTGTTGTGTTCATTATTTTCTATGGATGTTTGCTCATGGAGATTTGATGCTTTTATGCATATTTGATGATTTTATTATGGATTATCTTTTTTGATTTTGAGATTTATGATTTCATGAGCTTAGGGTAGGATATCTGCATGTAGTGATGGGAAGTGGCTTGCAATGGGGGTCGGGGCCCTAAGAGGTTGCCAGGGTAACTCATTGGAAGTTGGATTAATAAGTGATAACATTCACACATAATACTAACTGAATGAACCTAAAAAAGATAAGTGTTTTGTTCTTGCCCATTCCTTGAGTGCTTGTACAGGCTAGGATGGGAGTAGTGAGAATGCATGGTTGCGACCTTGCATTCTGTAGTATGCCTCGTCAGTATGAGAGGATACTATTGGCTGCATGAGATCAGTATGGACCCATGGAGTTTAGCTAACTACCAGGGTAACTTGTACATGATAAATGTGATGACACTTTCCCACTTGCATAGTAGGTTCCTACATGTCATTGTGTGCCTCTGGGATTAGATGTCAATTTTGTGTTTGGAACCTTTGAGTTAGTATACTTTTAGGATTCTTGGACTTATAGAGATTTACGCTATGTGATTTTTTGATAGCCTGTTTGGGACTTGAGATTATCTCCTTAGCACGGTGGGAGTGGACCACTTAGGTACCACGCATTCGGGTGGTAGTGTATTTTCCACTCTTATCATTTGAGATTCATTGAGACATCGTGACTGATGCATCCTTCGTGATGGTGGATATGTATCCTTTCATTGATGATTAGCATATGTTAGATGATGTTACCTTATGATTTTATTTGCATGTTAGATTACTATCTACATATGATGTTGGATTTGTTAGGAGTGACATTCCTACTATGTTAATACTGATGATCTCTTCGGTGATTTGGAATGTTACGCACGGAGGGATGGCTAGGATCCATGATGGTCTAATGATGCTATTAATGGTTGGGAGGAACCGTGCACTTAGTTTATTATGTTTGATCTTTATGATGGATGTATCGTGTGATTATCCTTACTTTGATGTATCATGGATTAGAATAGGATGATGTATCTTAATTCACATATGTATATTCTTTTGAGCTTTTCATACCCTGTGACATGTACAGAGGATGAATAAACATTTGGAATGTAATGTATAAATATTAGACTTATCATTATTATTTCATGTGGTTGATGGATTCATGTATGTTAGTTAATTTGGATGCAATTCAACATTAAGGGATCTTAAAGAATGTAATCTATTATGTATGTTATGTTTACTTGGACATTGCTATTGCTTCCGTATGGTGCATAAGTTATATGTGGTTTTTACTTTCATGTTGGAAAAAAAAAATGCTACCAAACTTAGTAAAATTCTAGGTTAATTCTTTGGATCCCTTGGCGGGGCATTACAAAGCCATTTAGACAGATCCCATTTGGCGGATTTTGGTCTAGTCCAAAAAGCATAAATCCCCTTTTTTTCACAGTCAAACGAGAGCTTCTCACTTACCTTATTGCTAAAGATAATAATGGGTGCTTTGATTTATTCCTTCTATTTTTTATTGCCCTGATTTTTAGTTTCCATGTCAAGTTTTTATTTGGGGAAATTTCTAAATTGAAAAAATGGGTTTTGATGATGGAATAAATTTTGGATGTGTTGGTTCCTGATTTAACAGTTTTGAAAATAATCAAGAAACTAGAACAATGTATCTAAGGCTAGAAAATTCCTATGATGGATACACTGGACTACAATCTTGGGCCAGTGATAAGGCAAAACTCCTTCTTCACTTCAGGCTCTACTAGACCTAGGTGGGTTAACCTTTAGGTTCTAATATATGGTATCAGTGAAATTAAACATAAATTTGAACCTATTAATAGAAGATGCAACCCTTTTATCTTTTGATACTTATGCAATGACATAGAAATGACATAGCTACAAATCATAACCTATAAACTCATAAGCTAAGTGAGGTTTAATTCCTTTCAGCCGACTACAAAACATGGAATATTGAATTTGTAGGAGTTGACAAAATCTAACTCCACAGCTCACAAAGATCACCTGCATGCAAATAACCTAACAAAGGGAAACCAAGGAAGGAAGAGGTGGAGCTTAGAAAAACCCTAAATAGACATGAGAGAGAACATATTGCAAAATAATGAAAATATATTTACAATGAAAATGTGATGTGTGATACAATGAGAGAGCCTGAATATAAAGGCCTCATAGAAGCTTGTAGAACAAGTTGGAAAGTGGTAGAAGATAAGGTTGACAACTAAGCACACTTCCACAAAAAGGTGGAACATGTTAGAAGGGAACAAACTCCCGTGTTATCAACAACTCATCACTACAAACCATTAACTACTAAATATGCATTAACTTAAGTAAGCTTAAGTAAATAGAATAAATAATTAATAAATAATTATTTACTCTAACACCCCCCCTTAAGTGCAACTTAGGGGAATGCCTTAAGCTCACAAACTAAGATGAAAATGCAGAATGGGTCCCAGCAACAAGGCCATATTAGGTACCCATTTACAATGCAAAGAAAATGCAACCTTTGTAAATAGGGAAAGAGAGAAAACCACATGGGAAAAATCCTCCCCCAAAAAGAGGTAAGAACTTAGTGAAGAAACTAAAGAAGCCTCCAACTAGGGGAATGTCCCCTAAAATAGGAACAAAAAGTGATCATGAAGAGCATGACTAAAGCATGAAGAATCTAAAAAATTTTCCATCAGAAAGAAAATACTAATTTGAAGAACCTCCATGGAAGAAGAAGGCACAAACTAAGCATGTCTATATGGTAGATGATCCATCTCACTAAAATGCATAGGTAACTAGTCGTTGCAATCACCTTGTGTATAGGATCAACCACTAAATACATAGCTCACACTATTGAACCATCTAACCAAGGATGAATTAAAACAACAACATAACCCCCCCTTAATGCAGATGGGGTGAGATGATAGGAAACTAAGAAGGTGGGCCAAATCCTCTATAGATAGAACCAAGAATGACACGAGAGGGGAGAGGTACAAACACCTATAAAGACATGGTCACACCGATGCTACATGGGGCTAATGTTGTGGAAGGGACACTCACTTGAAAAAGGAAGAGGGAACAAAAATGGCAACAACTATCCCCCCCCATGGTGATTTATAAAAAGAGTGCAAGTACAACTATCTCAAAACAATGTTCATGAACTTGAAATACAAGAGTGGCACTTTATCTCAGTGCGTATATATAAAAGTTCTTACAAATGATGTCTACAATGATCAGAAAAAGAAAAAAGCTAATACAAAAGATAGTAAAACCCAAAACAAAAGATCCCATGCCTTGAAAATGATCCTCAGACCTAGAACACCCAAGATATCCACCACAAAAAAAAAAAATGCAAAAAACATGATAGAAAGAGCATGGTCTAGAATCTAAGGAAAAAGACCACATTTTTTGAAAAGGTGACAAAACCAGCTTTCCAAAATATAAAATTTTCAAAAAATGGACATGGGATGCAAAAGATATGTATGCCGAAGTCAAAAATAGAACTTTGGACTTCAACTCAAAAAAGCAACAAAACTGCATCAAAACTCTAAAATGTCTACACCAATGTCTCTGTCTCAGAACTAGCTTTCTGGCACTTCTTTCAAATTGAAAAAATACCTCTGTATGCTCAAGATATGGCCAAAAAATTGACTATAGATCATAAAGGACCTTGGAGAGGTGTAAGAGGGTTGATGATGTAGTATGATGTCATGTTGATGTCAGCAATCTATGGCAAAAAATTTGATGGCATGAGAGTTGTCGCTGCAAAAAAAAAATGCCACATGGAAAAGTTGACGTTGTAGGTTCCACATGGCACCCATGCCATATGTCACTTGTAGTGCAGTGCTAACTATGTGAAAACTCACCACATGACAATAGACTATAACACATGTGGGTGCTGACAAAGCAGGCAGAGTGGAGTGGAGGAACACCAGAGGAGAGGCTAAATGGTCGCTCCATAGTGGGGAAACAAGGAGGCACCATTAGAAGGGTGCCACTCAAGCTGAGCTAGAGGTTGAGCATGGAAAGGGATGTATAGCCAGTCTGTGGTGAGGTGCGGGCGGCCTCTCGGTGGCTGCTAGGCAGAGCCACGGTGGTATGCTCTATGCAAGTTTTTTTTTCCACTAAAATTTGTCCGTACGACTGTACTGCAAACCCTGCAAGCAAAAAAAATTTTCCTCCCAGAGATCTGTCTCCAAAATTGACAAATTTTATATGAATCCTAACTATAAATTACCTTTTAGATCCAATAGTAGTGTTCATTTGGGCCCAAAGTGCTCTGAAAAAATGCTTTTCCCCCAGATTGAAGAAAAATGCACAAACAAACTAGGGTTTGTGTCTCTAAATCGTAGCTTCAAAAATCCTTTAGCCAAGAAGCAATAGGGAGGATTTGATACCATGTAAGAGTTGATGAAATACAACTCCATAGCTCACCAAGATCACCTGCATGCAAATAACCAGTTGAAGGGAAACCAAGGAAGGAAAAGGTGGAGCTTGGAAAAACCCTAAATGAACATGAGAGAGAACATATTACAAAATAATGAAAATGTATTTATAATAAAAATGTGATGTGTGATACAATGAGAGAGCTTGAATATAAAGGCCTAATGGAAGCTTGTAGAATAAGCTGGAAAGTGGTAGAAGATAAGGTTGACAACTAAGCACACTTCCACAAAAGGTGAAACATGCTAGAAGGGAACAAACTCCCATGTTGTCAACAACTCATCACTACAACCATTAACTACTAAATATGCATTAACCTAAGTAAGCTTAAGTAAATAGAATAAATAATTATTTAATCTAATAGAATTGATTTGATTAAAAAAATTTGTGAAAATGAAATTCATATTAGCTTGCATCTGACTTAGTGATCAGTGCCTTATCTATTGGGACATAAAGTCATTACCAGAAGGATGACCTAACTTGATTGCCTTAAAATTAAAATTTTCAACTAAAATCCCCAAATTCTATTCTTGTGAAATATCCCCTTCATATATCCAAAAACCCTATCAGAACATTAAAGCATTTACTTAACTCCTTGAGTCAAAAGCAACAATAGATCTAATACACAACTCATACAAGCTACCTTAAATTGAATGAACCTTATTCACTCAACTAAAAATTTAATAGGATATGAAGAATCAAGAGATAGAATAAGAAAACCTAGATAATTCATTGTAAATCCCCTTTTATATTCATCCTTGGAAAGACTGAATACATAAATTGGTAACACTAAATGAAACTCAAAATACTTCACATGATCTAGCATCAATTTCCATTTATCTCAGAATAACAAGGCATGAAATGAAAATAAATATGCACAAGAGTGGATGTGTGGCCTTCACTACTAGAGCTCAACTCAATAGACAAGAAGTAAAACCATAAACAACCTTTGTTTCACAATGAAAACTGGAACCCTGCTAGTATCATAAAGAAAACTGCCAACCACTTTAAAGAAAGAGAAAGAGAATGATATAAGAGAAATGAATTCTTGGATCTGTTCTATATCTGACATGTGTTCACTTGAAATTCTATCTCCTAGCAGTGAAAAGAATCTCTCTAATCTCTCTCTGCAATTGCATATCAAATCATTGATCATTTTGGCTCCTAAAAGCATACAGTATCTCAAAATATTTGATGAAAAGGATAACTAATTTTAATGCCAGATATGAACCCAAGGCAATAGCAAAAATTAGTTAAAAATAAACTCTGAAGGCATAAAAAAAAATTCAAAATTTATTTAGGCTTCAAAAAACTTCAATGTTTCCCTCCCAACTGATTTTGGTGCTCCATGATGAATTTTTCCCATTCTATTTAGAATGCTTGGGAAAACATAAATTTACTTATGGAATGAAGCAATTAATACCTGCTCAAAAACTAAACCCATATTTGGAAAATTTATCTTCTCCTGGTTCCAATAGTATGCTACACTACATATTTTGGATAAAAATTGTGCCCCTACGGTCAATTTAAAAATTTGGCTCCCAAACTATGGACAAAGCTTTAAAAATGGAAAAATTTAAAAATTCATATCATTTGAACTATATAAAAACTTTTAAATTTATTTAAATCTTTGCATTTGAAAATCATGCATTTGAAATTTCTGAATTCTAAATTCATTTTCAATTCTCTCCAATCTGTGGATGTCAAGCATCAAAATCTGATTGGCTCTCATCATTGAGGGGGTCCCACATCTTATCTTCCATTTGAAATATTCAAATTTCCCCTTAATACTTAATTTTTGGTTCCCAATCATATGTTGAGAATGAGACCTTTACGCCTATACGCATCTTTAATTTTTGAAGCACCATAACCCTCTAAATTTTACTTTACGCTCTTATGAATTTTGTAAGAGCGTAAAGCCTTCATCCTCGACTTCCTGGTCATATGCTAGTCATAGCATCGCAGCTCCTTTAAAATTTTCTTACAATTTCATAGCATCCACATAAGGTCGAAGCCCTCCAAATTAAACCTCTCGATCACACAACTTGGCATAAGGTTAGGCCTCTCCATTCGCACACCAACGATCTCTTGACAAGGCTCCTAGAATGTGCCATGTGTCCTTCTCTGTGTGGGCATTTTATCTGATCAAAATGTGCTTTGTCATCTCCAAGCTAGCCATGGGTGGGCCCCTCCAATGCTTGCAACAACTTCAATAATCAATGTATCCTTGAAGACACTATCAACATTAGTGTGCTCATGGTTTTAAACATTATAAAATCAGCTTAATGGACAAATGTTGGATAAAAGCATCAAACATATCCACCTTCTTCCCTACTCCAGTCATGGAGTGTCTCCATGTTTTCAGCTATGAACAATACATGTGGGTTTACAAATTCATTCTTTGATGTGGGTGACATGTTGACTTCAAATGTTGGCTACCTTCTCTAAAAACATGGGTGCATGCTCTCTTTGCCATACGTAAATTGTGTCATCCTCATTTCTGTCATGGGCCTCTTTGCTAAAGTCGTCCCCTCCTCCATTCCATGGTGCCCTTCTACAAACTTCCCTACCTTCTTCCTCTACTATGGACTCTGCCACATTTTCCTTTGTTTCATGTATGGGCAGCCTCATTTCTTGCACATTGTTCCTCTAGAGAGAACCATAATTGCCCTCCTCTAATTTTTTCTTTTCAAAATCATTCTAAGCAGCTCACTATTCTAATTCTTTATATTTTCTCTCAATTTCATTCATTTGACACTTCAAATCCTTGGTATGCTTCAAGCATTCTTCAATGTCCTTGCTGAGTTGATTTTGCATTTCTTGCTCTACCTTTCTTAACTCTTCTCTATGAGTTTCCTCAAGTTTTTGTTTCTCATCTTCTACCTTATGACATGCCATTTCTGTCATTGCAATGAGATATTCCATCTGTGAGAGCCTCTCATTTGATGTCACTATGTTCTTATTCTTTTCTTTTATAGTATTATGCAAGTCTTCCACAAGCTTATTCTTCTTTCACAAATCTTCATTGCACATATTTTTCTTAGTCTAATGGAATCAGTCGGACCCCAAAGTGGGTCTGGCTAAATATTTTTTGTTTCTAAACAACTAATTTCCTGTAAACTGATCCATCAATCTTCCTAGACTGGCTGAAAACAAATTTGACTGCTAAATCATCATTTTAAAAACATTTTAAATTGTTTCTACACCACTATGAATTCTTTTTCAGGAGGCATGTTGCCTGGCTTTTAAAATTGTCCTAAACACCTGGCTGAGCTCCAAAACTCTTAACTTCTATTCTTTTTGACATACTTAACAAGCCTGCCAAATCTTATCACACGATGACATCAGGGTCAAAAAATATCAACCTCCAAAGTTGCATACTTATAATTGTCTATAGATAAACATGTTAGAAAAGTGGAAAATACATTTGGTTTTGGCTTTGAAAACTAGGCAAATGGGCACTTGAGGTTATGAAAACTAGGGCATTGGTAGACACTGACATAAAGAATATGAATCTCCAATTTGGGCTCACGACGAATGATTGGGTGAAAATGGCAAAGGTTTGAATTTGGCTACCTAGATTTGTAGGACTGGAAACATTGGTAAAAAAATATTTCTTGCAAATGGAATGACCCTGGGAAAGTGTGCAAACAGATATGTCAAGGTTTATAAACTAGCACACTTGTAGTATTTTTAGAGTAGAATGTAGGGGAAAAAACCAATTGGTGTAGGAAATCACAAATTTAGAGTTATGACATCTCGAAAAAGGGCATAGATCAATTTGCATTTCTAATTACTAGTGAAACATTATAAATTACAAATGAAATCACATTTGAAAACTAATCAAACAAACACGTCATAAGCTCAAATTAGGAACGTAGCAAGTCTCTGACCCCTAGAATATGATGCAAGATAAATTTTATTATGTAGATCAACTAGTCAAAAGTTATAACTTGTCAAACAGGGCCTTCCAAAATTTTGCACAATTTGCAAATGCATGAAAATAGTAAACTACCAACTTTGAGGGGTTAGAAACCTAATCAAACAGATTCGAAATAACTTGAAACTTGAAACATAGGTTCTTTGATATGTAAATAAAATATCTCCAGAGTAGCAGGTCATAAAACATTTCTAGGTTAAAGATATTCAAAGGAAAACTAGGCTTCTTGTCACTGTTTGACACTTGGGCAAAAATGTAGAACTTGAAGACAACTCAAAATAAAACTTCGTAGAATGGTTCGGAATGTCAGTTTATCAATATGAAACATATGAATATGACAAATGAAAGGTGTTAAACAACTAGAACACCACCTAAGCCTTGAAATGACAACCAGTTACATATGCACTCAAAGCACTTATAGGGCTTAATTTTTCAATGGTACTCAAAATCAGGGCTTCAATTTTGAGTACCAACAGGATGAAGTGCTGAAGAGGATTTTATGGCACTAGGTATGATCAGAATATTGTTAGCTTCTAAGATAAAGGGGGGTTTAGAGTAGAGAGGGGAGCCAGATTACCATTTTTTTAGAATGTATACTTGTTGGTTTTGCACCTTTTTTGGAGAAGCCCTAAAATCTTTTTTAAGCTCTATAAACCGTTGGTTACGACCTAGTGGTAATCAATTTACTTTTGAGATTATGTTAGGCTTTATAATCTTATTATTCCTAATTACTTCAGATTGTCCTACCATTTGTAGGTCACTATCAATATAATCTTGAAATTTTTTGCATATCGAGTTTTGTTGAAGAATATCTTTTGTTTATAGGTTAAATCTACTGCTTTTGATATTTCAGAAGGCTTTTCTAGGGTATTTTGTTTCAAATTTTTTATTTTCTTCTTATTTATGACCTGCTACCAGTCCTTTCCTTCCTTGCTGGGTGTTACCACAATCTTTACTACTCTGGCTAATTCCTTTTGTATTGCTTCATGTGCTTTGATTGTAGCTTCAAAATTATTCTATATTCTTTACACTTTCTTTTCCTTTACCAATACAAAAAAATTGTTTCTCACCGGTAGGGGAGGAGGTCTTGATTGTTTGTGATGAAAATAGATTGCTTTGTTAGGGTTTGATCTTCCTAAAAGACCATTCACTAGCTTTTTGAAGGATGAGATGTTTGCATATCTAGTCTTTTGTGTTTTAATCAAAAGTCTACTTTTTCACAATTTTCATTTTGATCACCATTTTTTAATATTCCCTCTTTTTTTATAGATATTTATTTTTTAAATAAAAGCTTGTAAGAAAAAATTAAAATTCATAAAATTAAAAAATATTATATCAATACAAACTAATTAATTTATTAAAAAAATTATAATGGTCTATTTGTTATTATTATAATTATAGACTTTATTAATGAATTTTATTTTTTATATTTACTTTCAAAGTTGTGTAATCAATAAAATAAAATAAATTATTAAAGGACACTATTTTTGAGAACAAGAATTGTTTCCATATAATATAATTTTATAAAACAAAATTGCAGTACAATAATTTTATAATTTACATACTTTTGAATATCCTCTAAAATTATTTAGGTTTCTTGTATAGTGAATTATTTTTCTATTAACCAAAATTTATTGAAAAAATAAATATTAATTCTATCAAAATAATTAAAATTTTAATAACAATTACAATCAGATTTATTATTACATTTTTAAAGTAGAAAGAAAATTATAGCATCAAGGTTGACTAAAGGACAAAAGAAATCTATTTTAATACAATAGAAAATTAAGGTTACTATAGTTAAAGTTAAAATTTATTTTCAATGAGAATAGAATGAGGAGTGTAGAGAGAATGAAGAAGGTTTTGTTCCCTCTCAAGAAAGCAATTTTAAGTTGATGGTAATGAACAAATCTCCATCAATGGTATCTTTTTATTTAATTTTTTATCTAGATTTAATTCAACTCTTAAATTGTCATGATAATGAATTATGTGAAATCTTCAATGCTATGTTATGTTTTGTTTATTGAATGATCTGGAATGTTTAGATTGATTATAATGAATTACACTAATTTAACATAGTTAATTATTATAAGAAAATACATATTTATTTTTCTTATCTAAATTTGATAGGGTTTCTAATAATAAATTTTAATAGATACTTAATAAATATAAGAATTTTATTTTATTTTTAAAGTGATTTAAGTTCATAAGCTGAGCAACAAATTTAACCAAATAGATCAAACCAACATAGTGAATAGAATGACTTTTTTTGCATTTTATTGGATTGAACCATGGTGATATTCCTCACATAGACATATATTCTGAGCCAAAGATTGGATTAATTTAGAAGATGAAACAAGAGTTCATAAATATCTTTTCCAAATCTATAACATATTGACTAAAAATGTACTTGTCATCTTCACCAATTGGTGAATTATGGAGGAATGAATTTAAATAATATATTAATTTTTAAAATTATCATTACTAGGTAAATTCCAATAGGTTTCCATTAAGTTGAAAAATTATACCTTCCTTCATTAGGGTCGTCTTGAATGTCTAATTTGAGATTTTCTCTCTACTTTTTGAAAATACAATACTAAATGATTAAAATAATTTTGAATAAATAATAATTTTTATTTTATTTTATTGATTACACAAATAAAACTACAAAAGTAAATTTCAATGATAAAGTTAGACCATAATAGATTTTTTTAAAAAATTACACAAATTCTCTCTCTCTCTCTCTCTCTCTCTCTCTCTCTCTCTCTCTCTCTCTCTCTCTCTCTCTCTCTCTCTCTCTCTCTCTCTCTCTCTCTCTCTCTCTCTCTCTCTCTCTCTCTCTCTCTCATAGAAATATAATAATAAATAATTAAAATAATTTTGATCAAATAATAATATTTATTATTTTATTGGTTATGCAACTATTGAAGTAAATATACAAAAGTAAAATTTAATAATAAAGTCTATTATTATATTATTATAATTATATCATTATGATTTTTAAAAAATAAATTTAAATTTGTTTGAATTAATATAATATTTTCTAATTTTATGAATTTATTTTCTTTTGTTTAGGAACTTTTTATTTTAAAAGTAAATATTTGCATATAACAATAAATTGTATTGATAAGTAGATGAATGTAATTTTGTACTAATAACAATATAATGATAGTCACAAGTATTGAAAAATAAATAAATAAATAAAAACAAAACTAACACTTCTTCATATGTAACACTACCACAAACATAAACAAATAAATAAATATGAAACCCAAAACAAGCACAAAGGTCACAATATTTTTTTTTAATCAATTCATTTAATACAAGAACAAATACACAGATTGAAACACTCTCAATCTGAAAACCTCAAAAAAAAAGTAAATATCATCTAAATATGATTCCATAAAGATTCTAATACATAATGAGTTCAGTACAATAATGAAGTACAATCTCATCCTTAAATGCCCATGTCCAAAATATGGACCCTATAAGCAAAAGAATAATGATTCCAGAAGAACTTCAATAAGCATCTTTAGCTACTTGTAAACTCGAAGCTCCTGGAAAACATATAATAACGCAACACAACACAACAAGGGGGCTCAGTACACACTAATATAAAAAGCGTAATCCATCTACATGCATGTTAGTATAAACATATACATAAATAAAATGCAAATATCTGATTACTTCAACATAGCGTAGTTTCATAAATAATATGCAAGAAGTAAACATTTACTCATCATTGCAAAAATTAAACTCGCATTAAGAATAACCCGTAAATGAATCATATATATACTGAGGTTTCATCATTATGGCACTAAGATTCTACATCCATGTATGGTATACCCATAGTCAACACATAACGAAATTCTCTATTATACTTGTCAATGACAAAATAGAGATAAGCCTTGTTCTCTGTACTTAACCATATAGGTTTAAGTTATAGGTAAGACCAATTATCTTTTATATGTAATTAACCCGCCCAATTTATTTTAAAATTATCACTGAATTAATTAACTGAATAGGATAAACCAAATTCAGCCACCTCAATATACATTCATCACAACTATTCTTAAAATACACCTTAAATAGATATACAAAGAATGCACATGCATCAGATATGAAATCAATAGACAACATGATACTACATTCTTTAACTTGTTTGTAACACATCAAATTCTGCCAAGTTCAAAGATAAATATAGATAGTTTATTCATTAGAAATATAACCCATAATATCAAGATCATGGAAATACAATTGAACTAGCCTCAGCTCAACAATACTCACAAAATCTTCATACTATACATCAATTTCCAAGTAACCAAACATCTACATTTATCCTCAAATTGATCAAGATACAGATTAAAATGCCTATGATACTCTTATTTTTTTTAAAAACATACCATCAACACAAATCATAATCTGTCTCATGTTTGAAACATCCAAATGCTTCAAAACATATTCAAACTAATTTAATCATACCTGGCAAATTTCTTCAAGTGATGTGATATATATATATATATATATATATATATATATATATATATATATATATATATATATAACAAAACATCAATAACGATACCATGTATTCCACAAAACTCTAATATCCAAATGCTAATTCTATTTATGGTCAATTCATAAGCTAACTTCAATTTTGAATTGCACCAACTAATTAATAATATGTCACTACCCATAACCAAAATCTTAATATGAAACTGTGATTCTGAATCAAATTAAATGCACAATTCAATAAGCAGCAATTACGTTAACTCGATATCTTTCTACAATCTTTCTTTACTGAGCAATTATGATATCACAGTGATATATATATAAAAATATTGGCCTGTTGTCCAATTTTATTTTATTTTCTATTTCAACAAGATATCCTGACTGGTATTGATAACAACAATCTTACCAAGTTCCTAATTATCATAAGACACCTATTGCCGATGATAAGTAAGTCAACACAACAATTCTCCATGGCATCGACTACCAACAACACACAAAATAATATGCTAACAAATGCTTCTACAGCATTTCTATAAATTTTGAGTTAACCATTAGACCAAATGTGCTTCCATAGTTAATGAAAATGCTCGAAGGTTTTTCTATGTTTTAGTTTTACAACTCGCATATCAGAAAAGACTTTAAAATATTAACGTTCAATTACAATCGCTGTGGGTCGAATTGAGTTTATTACCCGTATGTATTTATGTAATTTCATAGGATAGGCTTGGATTTAAAATCCCATTCATACCATGTAAACAGAGAAATGCTCACTCTTGTTCTCATAATGCTGACAAAGAATAGCAAAAACAAAAAAAAGAACATTTCAAATTACACATATTCCTTAACTTCGTGCAAACTGTATGACGAAATGCCTCTGCTATTACCATATTAACACCAACCCATTTTCCAAATCTCATAAAAAAAAAATAACTAAAACCAGACAGCACAAAATTTCTAGTTTGAAATCAAAATAAAATGCCTATTAACACAAAGTATTGGCTGCTCGATAGCCTTTATGATATTTAACATTATACTCAAAATTTGCTTAATACAGCATGCAAGTTTCTTTAGTGGTCAAACTATACCCAAATCCACTTTTTGATGCACACAGAGTTCCATAACTTCAAACCCTGCATACACCCAACCATGGGTGTCGATGTATATATATATATATATATATATATATATATATATATATATATATATGAAAATGTAACCATTCATTTTAAATGACATTTTTTTTTTGCATTTTCAAAAGAAATAAATAAAACACTGCATAACAGAGTATAGGGTTACAAGAAAAGCCCCCTACCTCCAAAATCTGAGAAGGTGAACAAATGCTCAACCCACTGCTCTGAGATTCAACTCGCCTCCAAAGCCCTAAAAATTGAATCGATAGCCTTAAGAGAAACCTCAAAAGAAATAACTGTAGCTGAGAGCAATATAGAAAACTGAGTCTCATAAAACATAGCTCCATTCCAACCATGTTGCCTATTCAACCGCAACACCACACAAGTGGTTTACTTCACCAAGCAAGTGGCCCAAATCTTGGCAAAAACCCTGCAATCTTCAATCACCAAGATGGAATGGCTGACTCATTCATAAATGCCATTATTTCCCACTTTCATGCATTAATTCAACTACAGGACTGGGTACGATGACAACCCCTATTCACCGCCACATATTGGCTTTTGGAAAACAATATCATATGACCCTTTTCAAAATATTAGAAACCCCCTTAGGGTTTTATAACAATAAAATCCCTATATCAAATATAACAAAAGGGGTAAAACCATAATTTCTATGTTATAGCTAGAGTGATCAAACTTAGCAGCTTTTATATAATGACTTCACACTTTTTAAATTTTTGTGAATTTTTATTTTTTATTTATTTTTAAATGTAAACTTATTATGTATAAGCATTTACATGAACTAACATTTACTCTAGAATTTATAGATTTCACCAGTAAAATACATATAAACATATGGGTGAGAAAACATCAATATGCATGAGAGTTTCCCAATCTGAGTAATACTAGAATGAATTTTCCATACTCATAACAATGTGTTTAATTTTCTAAAATTCTAAAAAAAAATCCATATTTATCTTAAAAGAATATAGTTAATTCTTAACATGAATCAAATTAGTAATAAAATGCCTAACATATTACTTCAACGCTTAAGTCATGCGATCTATTATTTAATTAAATTCACTACCATCCAACTCAAAATTAATATCTATTCTGAGTTCAAACATGCATTAAGAATCAACGTTATCAGTCAGTTTGAAACAGCTGAATCCTTATCACAACTAGGTTGACATAACCAGTGATAATCACTATAACTGTATCAACACGGACCAAATTTAACTAATTAATTTTAACAAATTAACAAACAGAGTTTAAAAATATCAAAGCAATGAACTTGAATCACAGCAACAGCTGAGACAAACGAAGAGAAACAGGAAAGAGTAAGGTCAGGCATGACATCATAAATAATATTAACACTGCTACTCAAAATATAAAATATCATATAATTTTTTTCATTGAAATTTTGGAATGTGGGAATTGGGATATTACATCATATCTCAAATATAAATCTCACTTCATTCTTTTCTAAATTGAAAAAAAAAATACTCACCTTCAAAAATGTTGTAAACTTTATCCACTACAAATAAATATGCACGGGCTCGCACGAAATAAAATTATTATGCATAAATTACAATTTACACTATGAGTTCAAGCACCATAGCTAGTGCCCATAAACTACAACTTGTAGGAACTCTAGTTTGTTATACTAAGGCTATTCCATTTAGTTGGGATAATTTCATAGGGAGAATATGTGGAACAATCTTGGCTTTCAGTTGACAGACAGAAAATTGCAACCTTCCGATTCATGCTAGACAATTTCATCATCATTTACATAAGACTATGTATCCATGCTATCACAAATATTGTAGGGAAAACATCATTTTGAAATCACTGCACAATAATGATTAATGCAAGACCAATACTATGGGCCAAAACGAGAAGGGTAACCCTATGTGATGCATTGAAGCGTTTCGAGGGGCACGAAGAAGGAAATCAAAAACTTGGAAGGAATGAAATAAGCATCAAAGAAGGAAATCAAAAACTTGGAGAGAACAAAAATAGTCATTAATGTTCATCATCAAGGAGACCACCCCAATGGCCTTTCTTGTTTCATCATGCTTATGAGGATCTCCTATAATAATGCATGTTTTCTCTTCATTTAAGATTCTCTCATAGTCACAAACTGGCAATTCTTTAGAAATACTGCCCCAGCTAATGACTAGGTCATCCCCTTTAGGTCAGGACTGCAACTTCTAGTCAATCCTCCTTAAGTACCTCATGTGAATCTGATTATGTAGCTTCTCAAAGGTGTTGCTTCTAATGGTAACATATTGAATAATAAAGTCAGACCATAATACATTTTAAAAATAAGACAAATTCTCTCCCTCTCTCTCTCATTTATAAAAATATAATAAAAATTAATTAAAATAATTTTGATTAAATAATAATATTTATTATTTTATTGGTTGTGCAATTATTGAAGTAAAGGTATAAAAGTAAATTTTAATAATAAAGTCTATTATTACAATATTAAAATTATATCATTGTGATTTTTTTAAAATTAAATTTAAATTTGTTTGAATTGATATAATATTTTCTAATTTTAAGAATTTAGTTTGTATAATTGATGTCTAGTTGTTGTTGTTGTTGATGATGATGCTTAGATACTCAACTCTTTTACTATCTAATATACCTTATAAAATTTAGCATTATGTTGCAGAGGATTAACTAGACGAAATCTTTAGAAAATATAGAAAAAACCAACAAATAATAAGTAAGCACCTTTTCCTAATATTTATAGATTCAAACTATTTTACTTATTTATTATTAGTTTTCTATTAACTAAAATTTATAGAAAAAATAAATATTAATTCTATCAAAATAATTAAAACTTTAATAACAATTACAATCAGATTTATTATTACATTTTTTTAAAGTAGAGAGAAAATTATAGTGTTGAGATTGAAAAAGTACAAAAGAAATCTATCTTAGGACAATAAAAAATTATGTTTACTATAGTTAAAATTTGTTTTCAATGAGAATACAATGGAGTCTAGAGAGAATGAAGAAGGTTTTGTTCCCTCTCAAAAAAGCAATTGTAAGTTGATGGTAGTGAACAAATCTTCATTAATGATATCTTTTGTTTAATTTTATATTTAGATTTAATTCAATGCTTAAATTCTCATGATAATGAGTTATGTGAAAATATTCAACATTATGTTATGTTTTCTTTATTGAATGAATCTTAGATGTGTACAATGTTTAGATTGATTATAATTAATTACATTAATTTAAGACAATTAATTATTGTAAGAAAATATAAATTTATTTTTTCTTATCTAAATTTGATAGGGTTTTTAATAATAAACTTTAATACATAATTAATAAATATAAGAAAAATGAATTATATTAAAAGAGTGATTTAAGTTTACAAGTTGAGCAACAAATTTAACCAAAATAGATCAAACCAACTTAGGTGAATGGAATGATTTTATTGAATTTTAGTGGATTGAACCATGGTGATATTCCTCACATAGACATATATTCTGAGTCAAAGATTGGTTTAACTTAGAAGATGAAATATGAGTGCATAACTATCTTTTCTAAATATATAACACATTGACTAAAAATGTATTTTACATCTTCACAAATTGGTAATTTTGGAGCAATGAATTTAAATAATATATTAATTTTTAAACTTATCATTGCCAAATAAATTCCAATAGGTTTCTAATAAGTTGGAAAATTATACCTTCCTTCATTAGGGATGTCTTGAATGTCTAATTTGAGATTTTCTCTCTACTTTATAAAAATATAATACTAAATGACTAAAACAATTTTGAATAAATAATGATCTTTATTTGATTCTATTGGTTACACAAATAAAGCTACAAAAGTAAATTTCAATAATAAAGTTAGACCATAATACATTTTAAAAATAATTTACACAAAATTCTCTCTCTCTCTCTCTCTCTCTCTCTCTCTCTCTCTCTCTCTCTCTCTCTCTCTCACACACACACACACACACACACACACACACACACACACACACACACACACACACACACACACACACACACAGAGAGAGAAAAATATAATAATAAATAATTAAAATAATTTTGATTAAATAATAATAATAATCTTTAATATTTAATTGGTTGTGCAACAATTGAAGTAAATATACAAAAGTAAAATTTAATAATAAATTATATTATTATAATGTTAAAATTATATCATTATGATTTTTTAAAAATAAATTTAAATTTGTTTGAATTGATATAATATTTTTTAATTTTATGAATTTTTTTGCTTACAAACTTTTATTTTAAAAGTAAATATTTACATATAACAATAAATTAGATTTGATAAGTAGACGAATGCAATTTTGTAATGATAACAATATAATGATAGTCATATGTATTAATAAATAAATAAATAAATAAAAATAAATCCAACACTTCTTTAGAAATAATACTAACACTTTATACTTAAAATATAAAATATCATATAGTTTTTTCATTGACATTTATGAACTTGGGAATCAAAATATTACATCATATATGAAATATAAATCTCATTTCATTCTTTTGTTAATTGAAAAATAAAATATTCACCTAAAAAAATGTTGCAAACTTTATCCACTACAAATAAATACGCATATGCTCACAAAAAATAAAATTATTGTGTATTAATATTATCATAAGTTTGGTAAAAGAGAATTTGGTAGGAAAGTATTGGTAGCCATGTATGTTGTCTATCGTTTATGTCACATCACCATTCTGATTGCATCACATGGAAGAGCAATCGAGCACAAGTAGGACTTGGTACAATTTTCTATGGTACAAATAAGTTGCACTGTAGCCAGTGCCTACAAACTACAACTTGTAAGAACTCTTGTCTATTATACCAAGACTATTCCATTCAGTTGGAATAATTTCATAGGGAGGATAAGTGGAATTACCTTGGCTTTTGGTGGACACACAGAAAAGCATGACCTTTGAAGTCACACTTGATAGTTTCATCATTATTTACATAAGACCATGTATACATGCCATCACAAATACTAGAGGGGAAACATCATTTACAAAATCACTACACAATAATAATTAATGTAGGACTAGTATTATAGGCTACAATGGGAAGGGTATCCCTATGTGATGTAGTGAGGCATCTTGAGGGGCACAAACAAGAAAATTGGCAACTCAGAGGGAATGAAATAGGCATTGAAGAAGGAAATCAATAACTCAGAGAGAATGCAATGTTCATTGACATTCATCATCAAGGAGGTCACCCCAATGGCCTCCCTTGTTTCATCATGCTTATGAGGATCTCCTACAATAATGCACATTTTCTCTTTGTTTGGGATGCTCTCGCATTCACAAAGTGACAATTCTTACGAATGTTGCCCTAGTTTATGACTAGCTTATACTCTTTAGGCCAACATTGCAACTTGTAGTCAATCTTCCTTAGGTACCTTACATTTACCATTATGTTGCAAAGGATTAACTAGATGAAATCTTTAGAAAATATGGAAAAATCAACAAATAATAAGTAAGCACCTCTCCATAATATTTATTTTACTTATTTATTATTAATTTTCTATTAATCAAATTTTTTAGAAAAAATAAATATTAATTCTATCAAAATATTAAAATTCTAATAACAATTACAATAAGATTTATTATATTACATTTTTTAAAGTAGAGACAAAATTATAGTGTTAAGGTTGAATAAAGGATAAAAGAAATCTATCTTAAGACAATAAAAAAATTATGTTTACTATATTTAAAATCTGCTTTCAATGAGAATATAATGAGGAGACTAGAGAGAATGAAGAAGGTTTTGTTCCGTCTCAAGAAAGCGATTATAAGTTGATGGTAGTGAACAAATCTTCATCAATGGTATCTTTTATTTTATTTTATATTTAGATTTAATTCAAGTCTTAAATCGTCATGATAATGAGTTATGTGAAAATCATCAATGTTATGTTATCTTCAATGTTATGTTAAGTTTTCTTTATAGGTTTCCATTAAGTTGGAAAATTATACCTTCCTTCATTAATTTTTGAACTTCTCATGAAAGGAATCTTTAGTGATTAATAGAAGCACCAATTTTTAGGAGCATGACGGTGATCATTTTGGTGGCAATAGAATGAGGGAATGATAGGTTTAGTGTTTTGAAATAGCAATGTGTGGGTTTATTCAGTTTAAGCTTTAAGCAAGTGAAAGAGATTGGTAATATTTTCAATAAATTGTAACCATGTTTTGTTCAAAATTAATACTGATTCAAAAATTGAGATTTATTATATAGTGTATTTATTTGTGTGTACAATTAGTATATAGGTTTGCATCATTCAAAGCTTACTCCAAAATATGTTAGTTGTATTTATTTTTCTTCTATTTCTATTTATATACATACATTTTATTAAATTCACTTGTAATTTGTTAAATATAAATTTAAAAAATATAATTTAATGTACAAAGTAAATATATATATTTTTATTTTTAAAGATCAACAAATGAATTAGGATGCTAAATAGGATGAGAAAATAACAAGGTTAATAAGAAATCATGGCATGCATATGTCACATTTATGAATTTTCAAAAACTATTTGTAAAACCTGTCTAATCCTACCAATAGTCTAAAATCTGCAAACTCATTTCAAAAGCATATCTCTAGAAGTCTTATTCATAAATTTATATCTGTAGTTAATCCTCCTTAGGTACCTTTCATGAATTTGATTATGTAGCTTCTCAATGGTGCTGCTCCTGATGGTAATATACTAAATGTGACTATGCAACTTCTCAATGTTGCCCCTCATTGTAACGTATTGAATGTGATTGTGCAACTTGGCACAAATGTTGATATTTTCACTCATGATGCTCCTCCTCCACCTCCACCTCGACCTCTACCACCACCACAACCTCCACATTCACCTCCTCCTCTCCTCCCTCCTACCCCTGAAGGTAAAAGGGTTTACAATTATTATGCCCTATTTGCATATTTTTCAAGATGCCCTTACTCATTGCATCATTTGGACATTTTCTAGGGTGAATTTAAACACATTTAGCTTTTTTGGTGCTTCAAGTCATTAGCATGGTATCTTGTCTTGCCAAACTTGTAGTGTTCCCTATCCTACTCTCACATTTTCTATCTCTCCCATCAGTCAGCATGATTGAACTACTTGTTGATATCTTTATTTTGGCTTGACAATTGATCTAAATTATCATGAAAGTAATCTTTAGCAATTGATAGAATCACCAATTATGAGGAGTGTGATGGTGATCGTTCTAATGATAATGGAATGAGGGAATGATAGGTTCAGTGTTTTGAAATAGCAATGTGTAGGTTTATATAGTTTAAGCTTTAAGCCACTAAAAGAGATTGGTAATATTTTTAGTAAATCATAACCATGTTTTGTGCAAAATTAATGCTAATTCAAAAATTGAGATTTATTGTACAGTGCATTTATTTGTGTGTATAATTAGTATATAGTTTGCATCATTCAAAGCTTACTCCAGAATATGTTAATTGTAGTTATTTTTCTTCTATCTCTATTTATATGCATACATTTTATTAAGTTTACTTGTAATTTGTTAAAGATTAATTTAATAAGTATACTATAATGTACAAATTAAATATATATTTATTTATTTATTTATTGATTTATTTATTTATTTATTTATAAAGATCAACAAATGAATTAGGATACTAAAGACGATAAGAAAATAACAAGGTTAATAAGAAATCATGACATGCATATGTCACATATATTAACTTTCAAAAACTATTTGTAAAACCTGTCTAATCCTACCATTAGTATAAAATATGTGAACTAATTTCAAAAGCATATCTCTAGAAGTCTTATTCATAAATTCATATCTGTAACATAAACTTAGCTATATCCAAATGTACTCAACAAATTCTTGGCTCCCTTGTCTCCTATCCTTTATAATCTTTTATTGAGTGGGAGTTTCACTTAGATGTATAAGAAGACATTAAAGGAATAGACTATGGTTGATTGATGCATTATGTAGCAATAAAGATGAGTGTAATGACAATTTGATAATGATAGAAAGATATTATCAAAGACCATGAGAAAGAGAAAGAAATTGTAAGTTGATGGTGGTGAATAAATCTTCATCAATGTTATCTTTTGTTTTATTTTATATCTAGATTTAATTCAAGTCTCAAATTATCATGATAATGAGTAATGCAAAAATCTTCAATGTTATGTTATGCTTTGTTTATTGGAAGAATCTTATATACCTAAATGTTTAAATTGATTATAATGAATTACACTAATTTAAGAGAATTAATTATTATAAGGAAATAAAAATTTATTTTTTCTTATCTAAATTTCATAGGATTTCTAATAATAAAATTTAATAGTTAATTAATAAAAGTAAGATAAAGGAATTAGATTAAAAGAGTGATTTAACTTCACAAGTTGTACAAGAAATTTAACCACATAGATCAAACCAACTCAGGTGAATGGAATGACTTTTTTGCATTTTAGTGGATTGAACCATGGTGATATTCCTCACATAGACATATATTCCGAGCCAAAGAATGGTTTAATTTAGAAGATGAAACAAGAGTGAATAAATATCTTTCCTAAATCTATAACACATTGACTAACAATGTATTTTTCATCTTCACCAATTGATAAATTTTGGAGCAATGAATTTAAATAATATATTAATTTTTAAACTTATCATTACTAAGTAAATTTCAAATAGGTTTTCATTATGTTGGAAAATTATACCTTCATTAGGGATGTCTTAAATGACTAATTTGAGATTTTCTGTCTACTTTTTAAAAATGTAATACTAAATGATTAAAACAATTTTGAATAAATAATAATTTTTATTTTATTCTATTGGTTACACAAATAAAGTTACAAAAGTAAATTTCAATAATAAAATCAGACCATTATACATTTTAAAAATAATTTACAAAAAAATTCCCTCTACTTTATAAAAATATAGTAATAAATAATTAAAATAATTTTGATTAAATAACGATAATAAATTTTTATTTTTTTGGTTGTACTATTATTAAATAAAATGAATAGAAGCAAATTTTAATAATAAAGTCTTTTATTATAATATTAAATCTATATCTTTATAATTTTTTAAAAATAAAAATAAATTTGTTTGAATTGATATAATATTTTCTAATTTATGAATTTAGTTTCTTTTGCTTACAAACTTGTAGTTCAAAAATAAATATTTGCATATAACAATAAATTGAATTTAATAAGTAGATGAATGCAATTTTGTAATAATAATAATATAATGATAGTCATAAGTGAATGGAATGACTTTTTTGCATTTTATTGGATTGAACCAATGTGATATTCCTCACATAGATATATATTTTGAGTCAAAGATTGGTTTAATTTAGAAGTTGAAACAAGAGTGAATAAATATATTTTCCAAATCTATAACACATTGACTAAAAATGTATTTTTGATCTTTAGCATTTGGTAAATTTTAAAGCAATGAATTTAAATAATATATTAATTTTTGAACTTATCATTACTAGGTGAATTCCAATAGATTCCTATTAAGTTAGAAAAATATACCTTCCTTCATTAGGGATGTCTTGAATGTCTAATTTGATATTTTCTCTCTACTTTATAAAAGTATAATACTAAATGATTAAAACAATTTAGAACATATAATAATTTTTATTTTATTCTATTGCATGCATAGAATGACTTTTTTACATTTTATTGAATTGAACCATGGTGATATTCCTCACACAAACATATTTTTTGAGCCAAATATTGGTTTAACTTAGAAGATGAAACAAGAGTGCATAAATATCTTTTCTAAATCTATACCACATTGAATTAAAAAAAAAAATTCATCTTCACCAATTGGTAATTTTTAGAGCAATGAATTTAACTAATATATTAATTTTTGAACTAATCATTATGAGGTGAATTCCAATAGGTTTCTATTAAATTGGAAAATTATACCTCCATTCATTAGGGATGTCTTGAATGTCTAATTTGAGACTTAATGTATACTTTATAAAAATATAATACTAAATGGTTAAAACAATTTTGAATAAATAATAATTTTTATTTTATTATATTGGTTACACAAATAAAACTACAAGAGTAAATTTTAATAATAAAGTCAAAACATAATACATTTTTAAAATAATTTATAGAAACTCTCTCTCTCTCTCTTTTATAAAAATATAATAATAAATAATTAAAATAATTTTAATTAAATAATTATTATTATTATTTTATTGGTTATGCAATTATTAAAGTAAATGTACAAAAGTAAAATTTAATAATTAAGTCTATTATTATAATACTAAAATTATATCATTATGATTTTTTAAAAATAAAAGTAAATTTGTTTGAATTGATATAATATTTTCAAATTTTATGAGTTTAGTTTCTTTTGCTTACAGACTTTTATTTTAAAAATAAATATTTGCATATAAAAATAAATTAGATTTGATAACTACATGAATGCAATTTTGTAATAATAACAATATAATGATAGTCATAAGTATTAAAAAATAAATAAATAAACTAAACTAAACTAAACTAACACTTCTTCATTAATAATAATAACACTTCCTACTCAAAATATTAAATATCATATAGTTTTTTCTATTGAAATTTATGAACTTGGGAATTGGGATGTTACATCATATCTGAAATACAAATCTCACTTCATTCTTTTCTAAATTGAAAAAAAAAATACTCATTTAAAAAAATTGCTACAAACTTAGTCCACTATAAATAAATAGACATAGTCTAGTAGGAAATAAAATTATTATGCATAAATATTATACTAAGTTTGGTAAAAGAGAATTTGGAAGGAAAATATTGGTATTCATGTATGCTCTCCATTGTTCCTGATGGGGACACGACCCAACAATAGAATGGACACAATAGAAAAGGGAAATTATATTAACTGAGAAAATAGGCTAGTGCAAATAGTGCAGAGAAAATAAACTTCAAAACATGCCCTACGGGCTTACAATAGCATAAATCTGGAGAATATTTCTCCTTTTAGCACCTCCTCTCAAGCTCCAATCCGAACTGCCTTTTACAAAGCCATAAATCTCCTTAAATAGACCCCGGAGGGTTAAGGACTAGGAGTATATTCTAGAAAGTGCTAGTAGGCATCCACCGATGAAATAGAAGGTTCCGGAAGCTGCGTTAGAAGTCGGTGCAAATCTAGAAGAATCCAGAAACGGTAGTCAAACTTCCGGGAGGCATAACTTTTGAACCGTAGCTCCGATTGACGAACCGTTTACATTTTTCGAAAGCTCTCAAAGCGCTCTATAGCCCTATGGACCAGCTTCACTCGTCCCCCATTTTTTGGCCCTTTCCAAGGTCATTTAATGCCCCAAACCTGACTTTGAAGCATTCTTAGGAGGTCTCCAAAACCTGAAAAAATGCAATAACTTTCAAACCGTGGGGCCTATTGACCTGATTCTTTTTCTGGAATGCTCTAAATCATGATTACATTCATCTGGCCAATTCACACCTTCTAGTTTACCAAAATGATGGCCCAAATACATGTTCCTATTTTTTTAGGATTTTCAAATGCACTGATAGTTGAACTATGAGAGTTGGAACCTTTATTTGAGCCAAATGAGTATCCAAAAATGTAAAGACATGAAACAGAAACTAAGTCTAAGTACATTTTTTTGGGTGACACAGGATTGCCCTTATACCTCTGGATGCTCCTGCATCAGTTCCCATCACATCACCATTCTAGTTGCATCACATGGAAGAGCAATCAGGCATGGGCATGACTTAACACAACTTTACACAGTGTAAATAAGTTGCACTGTAGCTGGTGCCTATAAACTACAACTTGTAGGAACTCTTGTCTATTATACCAAGGCTATTCCATTTGGTTTGGATAATTTTATAGGGAGGATATGTGGAAAAATCTTGGATTCTAGACGACACATTGAAAAGCGTTGCGTTCTAAGTCATGCTAGACAATTTCATCATCACACTATGTATCCATGCCATCACAAATATTGGAGGGAAAACATCATTTCTAAAATCATTGCACAATAATGATTAGTGTAGGACTAGTATTATGGTCTAGAGAGGGAAGGTAACCCTATGTGATGCAATGACACATTTTTAGGGGGACAAAAAAGTAAATCAACAACTCAGAGGGAATGAAATAGGCACCAAAGGAGGAAATAGGCAACTTAGAGAGAATGAAATAGTCATTGATGTTCATCATCAAGGAGGCCACCTCAATGGCCTCTGTCATTTTGTCATTCTTATGGTGATCTCCTACATTAATGGACATTTTCTTTTCATCTAGGCTAGTATCGCAATCATGAACCAGCAATTTTTTATGAATGGTTGCCCAACTAATGACCAACTCATCCCCTTTAGGCTAACACCCAACTTGTAGTCAATCCTTATTAGGTACCTTTCATGAATCAAATTATGTAGCTTCTCAATGGTCCTACTCCTGATGGTAACATACTGAATGTGACTATGCAACATCTTAATGTTACCCCTCATTGTAATGTATTAAATGTGATTGTGCAACTTGGCACAAATGCTGATATTTTCACTCATGGTGCTCCTCCTCCACCTCCACCTCCACCTCCACCTCCACCACCACCTCCACATCCACCTCCTCCTCACCTCCCTCCTGCCCTTAAAGGTAAAAGGGTTTATGATTAGTATGCCCTATTTTGCATACTTTCTGAGATGCCCTTATTGCATCATTTGGATATTTTCTATAGTGAATTTAAACAAGTTTAGCTTTTGTGGTGCTTCAAGTCATTAGCATGGTATCCTATCTTTCCAAACTTGTAGTGTTCCCTATCCTGGCCTCATATTTTCTATCTCTCGCATTAGTCAGCATAATTGTACTATTTGTTGATATCCTTATTTTAGCTTGACAAATAATCTAAATTATCATGAAAGCAATCTTTAGCAATTGACAAAAGCACCAATTATGAGGAGTGTGATGGTGATCATTCTGACAATAATGGAATGAGGGAATGATAGATTTAGTGTTTTTAAATAGCAATGTGTGGGTTTATTTAGTTTAAGCTTTAAGCCACTAAAAGAGATTGGTAATATTTTTAGTAAATCGTAACCATGTTTTGTGCAAAATTAATACTAATTCAAAAATTGAGATTTATTGTACAGTGCATTTATTTGTGTTTATAATTAGTATATGGTGTTGCACCATTCAAAGCTTACTCTAGAATATGTTAGTTGTATTTATTTTTCTTCTATCTCTATTTATATGCATATATTTTATTAAATTCACTTGTAATTTGTTAAATATTAATTTGAAAAGTATACTATAATATACAAATTAAATATAATTTTTTTTATTTTTAAAAATCAACAATTGAATTAGGATACTAAAGCGGATGAGAAAATAACAAGGTTAATAAGAAATCATGACATTCATATCTCACATATATTAACTTTCAAAAACTATTTATAAAACCTGTCTAATCCTACCATTAGTCTAAAATCTACAAACTCATTTCAAAAGCATATCTCTAGAAATTTTTATTCGTAACTTCATATCAATTCATATCTATAACATAAACATAGCTATATCCAGATGCACTCAACAAATGTTTGACACCCTTGTCTCCTATCCTTTATAATATTTTATTGAGTGGGGGTTTCACTCAAATGTATAAGAAGACATTAAAGGAATAGACCATGGTTGATTGATGCATTATGTAGCAATGAAGATGATTGTAATGACAATGTGTTAATGATAGAAAGAGATTATCAAAGACCACGAGAAAGAGAAAGAAATTGTAAGTTGATGGTGATGAACAAATATTCATCAATGGTATCTTTTGTTTTATTTTATATCTAGATTTATTTCAAGTCTCAAATTATCATTATAATGAGTTATGCAAAAATCTTCAATGGTATGTTATGCTTTGTTTATTGGATGAATCTCAGATGCCTAGAATGCTTAAATTGATTATAATGAATTACACTAATTTAAGAAAATTTATATAAAATAAAGAAATTGTCATGTCCCCTTTTCAAATAATTAAAAAATAATAACTTTTGCTAAGGCAGGCAGACTCAAAAAAGTGAAGTTTCGACAAAAGGGGCTAATCTTTGGAAACCAATAGATTAATAAATGAAAATTATTATTAAAATATATATTATTGACCCCTCTTTGTTGTGATTTAGGGTTGTGCATTCTTTTAAAGGGATTTGGAGGCATTTTGGGCTCATTCTAGAACTTGATTTTTGCTCATTGCTTTGTTGTTCTTCAGAGGTTGTCAAACCTATGGAGAAGAGGACCCAAGGACGGGAGTTTTTAGGTTTCTAGGGAGGCTAAGGATGGGAGTTTGAGGCCATTCCATGTGCAAGCTCATGCAGAGTTTTCCCTTGTGTTGAACAGTGCAAATTTGTGAGTTTTTGGGTGTGTTTATTGTAAGAGTTTAGTGTTTCTGGTTGAGTATTTCATATCAGTTTGGTTTGCTATTGTATTTTAGAGATGTTAAAATAGAGCTTAATATAGGTATTGGGTCATGGTTATACTTTTTTAATAGATTATTAGTGTTTTGTGGTGTTTCCATGCTATTTTGTGTTGTTTTCGGGAGCTCGATGAGCATTATTTTTGTCCTCTATTTGGGAGCTATTGTGTAAACTCTATATAGATTTGGAAATGTCATTTTAGTGAGCCATTATGCTGGCAAAATTTTTGTAAAAATATCTACTTTCAGATTTATTAATAATATGTGAAGCTGTGAAGTTTTTGGCACTAATTCGGGCATACCCGATTTGGGTTTATTGAGAAATTGGTTGATCTTTTGAAATATTTGTTGTTTGATTTTAAAATATAATTAGAGGCTTTAAATATCATATGAAATCAGAAAGGGGACATTAAATTTATTTATTTTTATCTAAATTTGATAGGGTTTCTAATAATAAAATTTAATAGTTAACTAATAAAAATAAGAAAAAGGAATTAGATTAAAAGGGTGATGATTCAAGTTCACAAGTTGGGCAACAAATTTTACCACATAGATCAAACCAACTCAGGTGAATGAAATGACTTTTTTGTATTTTAGTGGATTGAACCATGGTGATATTCCTCACATAGACATATATTCTGAGCCAAAGAATGGTTTAATTTAGAAGATGAAACAAGAGTGAATAAATATATTTTCTCAATCTATAACACATTGACTAAAAATGTATATTTCACCTTCACCAATTGGTAAATTTTGGAGCAATGAATTTAAATAATATATTAATTTTTAAACTTATCATTACTAAGTAAATTTCAATAGGTTTTCATTATGTTGAAAAATTATACCTTCCTTCATTAGGGATGACTTAATATCTAATTTGAGATTTTCTCTCTACTTTATAAAAATGTAATACTAAATGATTAAAACAATTTTGAATAAATAATAATTTTTATTTTATTTTTTTGGTTACACAAATAAAGCTACAAAAATAAATTTCAATAATAAAATCAGACCATAGTACATTTTAAAATTAATTTACAAAAAAGTATCTTTACTTTATAAGAATATAATAATAAACAATTAAAATAATTTTGATTAAATAATAATAATAATAAAATTTACTTTTTTTTGTTATACAATTATTGAAGTAAATGTACAAAAGTAAAATTTAATAATAAAGTCTATTATTATAATGTTAAAACTATATCATTATTTTTTTTTTAAATAAAAATAAATTTGTTTGAATTGATATAATATTTTCTAATTTTATGAATTTAGTTTCTTTTGCTTACAAACTTTTAGTTCAAAAATAAATATTTGCATATAACAATAAATTGAATTTGATAAGTAGATTAATGCAATTTTGTAATAATAATAATATAATGATAGTCATAAGTTAATGGAATGACTTTTTTGCATTTTATTTGATTGAACCAATGTGATATTCCTCACATAGACATATATTTTGAGCCAAACATTGATTTAATTTAGAAGCTGAAATAAGAGTGAATAAATATATTTTCTAAATCTACAACACATTGACTAAAAATGTATTTTTTTCATCTTTAGCAATTGGTAAATTTTGGAGCAATGAATTTAAATAATATATAAATTTTTGAACTTATCATTACTAGATGAATTCCAATAGGTTCCTATTAATTTGGAAAAATATACCTTCTTTCATTAGGAATGTCTTGAATGTCTAATTTGATATTTTCTCTCTACTTTATAAAAATATAATACTAAATGATTAAAACAATTTTGAATATATCATAATTTTTATTTTATTCTATTGCATGAATAGAATGGCTTTTTGCATTTTATTGAATTGAACCATGGTGATATTCCTCACATAGACATATATTCTGAGCTAAATATTGGTTAAATTTAGAAGATAAAACAAGAGTGCATAAATATTTTTTTCAAAATTTATACCACATTGAATAAAAAAGTTTTTTCATCTTTGCCAATTTGTAATTCTTGGAACAATGAATTTAAATAATATATTAATTTTTGAGCTTATCATTACTAGGTGAATTCCAGTAGGTTTCCATTAAGTTGGAAAATTATACCTCTATTCATTAGGGATGTCTTGAATTTCTAATTTGGGATTTTATGTATACTTTATAGAAATATAATATTAAATGGTTAAAACAATTTTGAATAAATAATGATTTTATTGTATTCTATTGGTTACAGAAATAAAACTACAAAAGTAAATTTCAATAATAAAGTCAGACCATATGTGAGGCCTCGTCCCGACCCATCGTAGCATAGTGATGCATTACTATTATTTTTTGATATTCACGACTCGAGATGTCGAGACATTATCTGATGCTTAGAACATACTTTATTATTTCATGTTGTGTGATGTTACTTTCAGAGATATTTGATGATTGTCATTTAATGTTTCATGTATATGTATGTTGATGAAATCAGTAAATGTAGGATTGAGACTTTGATTTAAGATATTTTAAATGGTTAAGAATTATGTAGGATGAAGAAACCTTTATTGATGTATGCTTTAATTTATGTAAATTTCTGATACGTATACATTTATGTACATGTGATTTTACGGGACTACTAATGTGTGCAATGAGTGTGCCGATATTTAGTCGAGAAAATCCTACGGAGGAACATAATTGATCTCTATGTGCTAATTTTGAAAACCTTGTTGTTCGTAATTCACATATTTGTGTTGTGAGATGTATGTATGTATCTTCTTTTTTTAGTGAATGTTAATGTTCGTAATTATGTTCTTTTAGTGTCGCTTGACACTCGTAAACTAGTTATGTTCTTCAGCATGCTGCTTAGGGTTAATTGTTTAACCTTTGGACTAAGTTAGTTTAAGTTAGTGTCAGTTTACTATTAGGTTCTTCATCAAGGTTAGCCATCTCTTAATCCATATTAGTGTTTTATCTGCAAGTTAGAGTAGTTGTTGGACCTATTTTATTCCTAGATTTTTATTTGGCTCTAAACCTCTTTCCTAAGGCTTAAAACATGAAATTTTTCTACCCAAAGGGTATGGGTATGGGTTAGGGGTCTTTTCCAACCCCTAAGCCCCTTTTATTGACTTTTGAGGTCACTCAAAAAGTCCTTTTTTGCCTTTGTGCGAAAATTGACCATGGTTATCTTGAGTTACCTCACCTCATCTCCACTTAGGGTTTAACCATGGTGTAGGTTGAGTTAGGAGTTTCTATAATTGCTAGTGGGTGGAAATAGTTATTGCTCCTTTTGGTGGTTGAGTTGGAGGCTTATTTAGAGGCCCTTCTTGGACTTGTGGAGGTGGTTACCCAATCTCTACATTTAGGGAGGAATTCTTGATGGTTGAAGGAAGGAAAGAGATACTCTACTCAAACTTGTTCATTGCCATTACCTCTTTGTGAAGGTAGGAAATTCTCATCTCCCTTATTCAGTTTTTATGTTTTGTTTCATGTTCATGTTACCTTGTTGTTGTTTCACTGTTTGTATGGTTGTGGGTATGTTGGGAAGATTTGAAAACTATGTTATTTTGGTTGTTTCCTTTCATGTTTATGTTTTCAATTTTTGAGTTTTTCCTTGCATGGGTGTTTTGGTATTACTCACCTTTGGAGAGGGCAGAAGTGACCAATTTTGGGAAAGTTCTATTTAGTTGGACTCCAACCAGTGTAGAGTCTCTTCTCAGGATGAGAAGAGGGAGAAAGGGTAGGGTGTTATGGGCCCCTACCCATCAGCACAAACCTAGTATGAGTATGGAATTTTTAAATGGAATAATGGAAGTTCTTGGTTATTAGCCCCGATTGGGCATCTGAATTGGTGTTGTGCTAGACTTCTCCTGTTGGAAGAATCCACCTTTCCCTAGTGTTGATTCATTGTGGATCTTTTTGTGAAAACCTTGTATGAACATGTATGTGTTTGAAGTGTTCTTGGTCATGCTTTTGGGTCACCTGATCAGATTCTGCTTCCTCCTTGTTTCTAGAAATGAGTTGCAGAAAACATTATAAATTCCTTGATTATGATCATGAAGAAAATTTGATTAAATTGTTGAAAATTGGGATTGAGATCCTATTGTAAAATTGTATTTTTTTTAAACCTTGTTGTAATTGGCAATGAAGCCAAGTTTTCTTCCTAATTCTTTCCCGGCTGAGCCTTGAATCAGGTTTGCCAATAAAATTGGTGTTTTGAGCATAATTACTTGTCATGTGATTAATTTTTGTAAAATTTATTCTGGATAAATGCACATCAAAATAAGATGGAAATGGTGTTGATTTAATTAGGTAAATTTCAAGTTTACTTCTATGTTAGAGAAGAAAATTATATCAAGGATGTAGATTTAGTTGAATTGAGTAAATATTCAAGTTCCTTTTTATGTTCCTTATATGTTCAAAATGATAATTATGTTAAGGAAAGAAAATAACACCTATGGTTGATATATTGCAAATTTAAGTTGTATAGGAGATCACATTAAATATGGTGTTAATATGCTTCAAACTATTGTACCCATGTTTTAATTCTATTCAAAAAAATTTAGACGAAAAACAAATATATATATATACTTACCTTGTAATTCTATCCTTAAGAAATTTTCAAAAAAAAAAATGTGGCCCAAGAGAGTAAGAAAACTCTCTGCCTTTTGTATGGGCTTGAAATTTAAAATTTTATGGAACAGAGAATATTCCTTTCAATATCCTCTTTTGAATCATTGTAAAATCTTGTAAATTAAAATTAAAATAATAATGATAATAGAATGTGTGTAGAATATAATTTAAAACAAATATCCTTAATATCTTTTTTTCCATCTACAAAACTTTAGCAATAACTAGCCTAAAATATCGTAACCCAACAACAAAACTTTTTCATTAACTCAGGCTAGGAGGCAAGGTTTAAAAAAAAAACAAAATTTATAAATAAAATTGTAAATTAATCCCCAACCACCTGTCAGCGAGTACAGGGGTCGAATCATGGTGGGGAGAAGAGCTGAGGTCAACAAGCATTGTCATTGGTGATTAAAACTATTATTTCTTTCCACACTTTAATCTTACCATACTCCTCCAACGTGACTTTCTTGCCTGAGATAGGGGGAAAGGAGGTAGGTCTACGTGCGCAGGCCTTTGGGCCGCGGGGTGTAGGGAGGTTGGATAGGGATAGATTTAGTTAGGTTAAGTAGGAGATATTTTATGATGTTAATTTTAGTGTTTAATTAGTTTTTTATTAAGTTAGTTCTTCTTTTGTATATTGTTTAAAATTAGTCAAGTTTAGAGTTTGGATATTTTATGTAATGCTAGTTTTAAAGTTAATAAAGTTTTCTTTGTTGTTAGTGTAGAACTAAGTTAGTTTAACATTAAAAATGTAATATAGTGTTAGATTTTAAATTAGATATATATATATATATAGTGATATAATTTAGTTACAATTATAGTTGTAATTTAGTTAGTTAACTCTTAGATTTATTTAGTTGTTTTAATATTCATGTCAATTAGTCTTGGAATATTATTAGCTTCAATGTAGATATATGTAAAATTGGTTTTAGTATTTTATTTAAGTTAAATTTGTTTAGATTTTAGATATGTTAGTATTGAATAAAATCTTGTTAATTTGGTTTTAGTAAATTGATTTATTAAATTAACTTTGTTAAAGATAGTTAGTATTAGATGTAAATATTAATGGGTTTAATTAAAGATGGTTAGTCCCATGCATCAGATTTTAGTAGACCAACTAATAATTTGTTTAATTAATGATCGATATTAATCTTATCACCAAAGTTTTAATATCTTAGCGATGCAATCGTCCTCATGTTATAATCTTAAGACATCTTGTAGAGAACCTGTACGTAAAATGTTATCTCAATCATTTCATCTTTAAGCACTTTATTTAATAACTATACTTAGGAAAAAGAAAAAGAAAAAGTGTATGTTTTTGCCCTCGTAGTTTGGGCATGACACCATAATACATTTTAAAAATAATTTATAGAGATTTTCTCTCTATCTCTCTCTACTTTATAAAAATATAATAATAAATAATTAAAATAATTTTGATTAAATAATTATTATTTATTTTTTTAATTGGTTGTGAAATTATTAAAGTAAATGTACAAAAAATTAATTAATAATAAAGGTTGTTATTATAACACTAAAATTATATCATTATGATTTTTTAAAAATAAAAATAAATTTGTTTGAATTGATATAATATTTTCAAATTTTATGAATTTAACTTCTTTTGCTTACAAACTTTTATTTTAAAAATAAATATTTGCATACAAAAATTAATTGAATTTGATAAGTACATGAATGCAATTGTAATAATAACAATATAATGATAGTCATAAGTATTACAAAATAAATAAATAAATAAAACAAAACAAAACTAACACTTCTTCATTAATAATATTAACACATCCTACTCAAAATATTAAATATCATATAGTTTTTTTCATTGAAATTTATGAACTCGAGAATTGGGATGTTACATCATATCTAAAATACAAATCTCACTTCATTCTTTTCTAAATTGAAAAACAAAATACTCATTTAAAAAAATGCTACAAACTTAATCCACTACAAATAAATACACATAGTCTAACAAGAAATAAAATTATTATGCATAAATATTACCTTAAGTTTGGTAAAAGAGAATTTGGAAGGAAAATATTGGTAGTCATGTACGCTCTCTATTGTTCCCATTACATCACCATTCTGGTTGCATTGCATGGAAGAGCAATCAGGCAGGGCATGAATTGGCACAACTTTACACAGTGCAAATAAGTTATACCATAGCCAGTGACTATAAACTACAACTTGTAGAACTCTTGTCTATTATACCAAGGCTATTCCATTTAATTGGGATAATTTTATAGAGAGGATACATGTAACAATCTTTGATTTTAGAGGACACGTGGAAAAGTGTGACCTTCTAAGTCGTGCTAGACAATTTCATCATCATTTACATAAGACTGTGTATCCATGCCATCACAAATATTGAAGGGAAAACATCATTTCTAAAATCATTGCACAATAATGATTAATGCAAGACTAGTATTATGGGCTAGAATGGGAAGGGTAACCCTATGTGATTTAGCAACGCATTTTGAGGGGGACGAAGAAGGAAATCAACAACTCAAAGGGAATGAAATAGGCATCAAAGAAGGAAATAGGCAACTCAAAGAGAACAAAATAGTAATTGATGTTCATCATCAAGTAGGCCACCTCAATGGCCTCCCTCATTTTTTCATTCTTATGAGGATCTCCTACATTAATGGACATTTTATCTTCGTCTAGGTTGCTCTTGTAATCACAAACCAATAGTTTCTTTTGAATGTTTCCCCAACTAATGAGCAACTCATCCCCTCTAGGCTAACACTACAACTTGTAGTCAATTCTCTGTAGGTACCTTTCATGAATCTGGTCATGTAGCTTCTCAATGGTGCTACTCCTAATGGTAAAGTATTGAATGTGACTATGCACCTTCTCAATGTTACCCCTCATTATAACATATTGAATGTGATTGTGAAAATTGGCACAAATGCTGATATTTTCACTCATGGTGCTCCTCCTCCACCTCCACATCCACTTCCTCCTCCTCTCTCTCCTGCCCCTAAAGGTAAAAGGGTTTATGATTATTATGCCCTATTTTGCATATTTTTTGAGATGCCCTTACTCATTGCATCATTTGGAAATTTTCTAGGGCAAATTGAAATAAGTTTAGCTTTTGTGGTGCTTCAAGTCATTAGCATGGTATCCTATCTTGCCAAACTTGTAGTGTTCCATATCCTAGTCTCATATTTTCTATCTCTCACATCAGTCAACATGATTGTACTACTTGTTGATATCCTTATTTTGGCTCGACAATTGATCTAAATTATCATAAAAGGAATCTTTAGCAATTGATAGAAGCATCAATTATGAGGAGTGTGATGGTGATCATGAATGAGGGAATGATAGATTCAATTTTTTGAAATAGCAATGTGTGGGTTTATTTAGTTTAAGCTTTAAGCCACTGAAAGAGATTGGTAATATTTTTAGTAAATCATAACCATGTTTTGTGCAAAATTAATACTGATTCAAAAATTGAGATTTATTGTACAGGGCATTTATTCGTGTGTATAATTAGTATATAGTTTTGCACCATTCAAAGCTTACTCCAAAATATGTTAGTTGTATTTATTTTTCTTCTATCTCTATTTAAACGCATACATTTTATTAAATTCACTTGTAATTTGTTAAATATTAATTTAAAAAGTATACTATAATGTACAAATTATATATATATATATATATATATATATATATATTTATTTATTTATTTATTTATTTATTTATTTTTAAAGATCAAAAAATGAATTAGGATACTAAAGAGGATGAGAAAATAACAAGACTAATAAGAAATCATGACATGCACATGTCACTTATATTAACTTTCTAAAACTATTTGTAAAACCTGTCTAATCCTACCATTAGTCTAAAATCTACAAACTCATTTCAAAAGCATATCTCTAGAAGTCTTATTCATAAATTCATATCTATAACATAAACATAGCTATGTCCAAATGCACTCAACAAATTCTTGACTCCCTTGCCTCCTATCCTTTATAATCTTTTATTGAGTGGGAGTTTTACTCAACTGTATAAGAAGACATTAAAGGAATAGACCATGGTTGATTGATGCATTATGTAGCAATGAAGATGATTGTAATGACAATGTGGTAATGATAAAAGGAGATTATCAAAGACCACGAGATAGAGAAAGAAATTGGAAGTTGATGGTGGTGAAAAAATCTTCATCAATGGTATCTTTTCTTTTACTTTATATCTAGATTTAATTCAAGTCTCAAATTATCATGATAATGAGATATGCAAAAGTCTTCAATGTTATGTTATGCTTTTCTTATTGGATGAATCCCATATGCCTAGAATGTTTAAATTGATTATAATGAATTACACTAATTTAAGAGAATTAATTATTATAAGGAAAAAAAAATTTATTTTTTCTTATCTAAATTGGATGCAGTTTCTAATAATAAAATTTAATGGTTAATTAATAAAAATAAGGAAAAGGAATTAGATTAAAAGAGTTATTTAAGTTCACAAGTTGGTCAACAAATTTAACTAGATAGAGCAAACCAACTTGGGTTAATGGAATGACTTTTTTGTATTTTAGTGGATTGAACCATGGCGATATTACTCACATAGACATATATTCTAAGCCAAAGAATGGTTTAATTTAGAAGATGAAACAAAAGTGAATAAATATCTTTTCTAAATCTATAACACATTGAGTAAAAATGTATTTTTCATCTTCACCAATTGGTAAATTTTGGAGCAATGAATTTAAATAATATATTAATTTTTAAACTTATCATTACTAAGTAAATTTCAATTGGTTTTCATTATATTGGAAAATTATACCTTCCTTCGTTAGGGATGTCTTAAATGTCTAATTTGAGATTTTCTCTCTACTTTATAAAAATGTAATACTAAATGATTAAAACAATTTTGAATAAATAATCATTTTTATTTTATTCTATTGGTTACATAAATAAAGCTACAAAAGTAAATTTCACTAATAAAATTAGACCATAATAGATTTTACAAATAATTTACAAAAAAATTCTCTCTACTTTATAAAACTATAATAATAATTAATTAAAATAATTTTGATTAAATAATAATAATAAAATTTACTTTTTTTTATTGTACAATTATTGAAGTAAATGTACAGAAGTAAAATTTAGTAATAAAGTCTATTATTATAATATTAAAACTATATCATTATGTTTTTTTAAAAATAAAAATATTATTTTTCGAATTGATATGATATTTTCTAATTTTATGAATTTAGTTTCTTTTGCTTACAAACCTTCAGTTCAAAAATAAATATTTGCATATAACAATAAATTGAATTTGATAAGTAGATGAATGCAATTTTGTAATAATAATAATATAATGATAATCATAAGTGAATGGAATGACTTTTTTTCATTTTATTGGATTGAACCAATGTGATATTCCTCATATAGACATATATTTTGAGTCAAAGATTGATCTAATTTAGAAGTTGAAATAGGAGCGAATAAATATATTTTCTAAATCTATAACACATTGACTAAAAATGTATTTTTCATCTTTAACAATTGGTAGATTTTGTAGCAATGAATTTAAATAATATATTAATTTTTGAGCTTATCATTACTAGGTGAATTCAAATAGGTTCCTATTAAGTTGGAAAAATATACCTTCCTTCATTAGGGATGTCTTGAATGTCTAATTTGATATTTTCTCTCTACTGTATAAAAATATAATACTAAATGCTTAAAACAATTTTAAATATATATATTAATTTTTATTTTATTCTATTGCATGAATAGAATGACTTTTTTGCATTTTATTGAATTGAACCATGGTGATATGCTTCACATAGACATATATTCTGAGCCAAATATTAGTTTAATTTAGAAGATGAAACAAGAGTGCATAAATATTTTTTTCAAAATCTATACCACATTGAATAAAAATGTATTTTTCATCTTTACCAATTGCTAATTTTTGGAGCAATGAATTTAAATAATATATTAATTTTTGAACTTATCATTACTAGGTGAATTCCAGTAGGTTTCCATTAAGTTGGAAAATTATACCTCCGTTCATTAGAGAAGTCTTGAATGTGTAATTTGAGATTTTATGTATACTTTATAAAAATATAATACTAAATGGTTAAAACAATTTTGAATAAATAATAATTTTTATTTATTCTATTGCTTACACAAATAAAGCTACAAAACTAAATTTCAATAATAAAGTCAGACCATAATACATTTTTAAAATAATTTATAGAAATTCTCTCTCTCTCTCTCTCTCTCTCTCTCTCTCTCTCTCTCTCTCTCTCTCTCTCTCTCTCTCTCTCTCTCTCATAAAAATATAATAATAAATAATTAAAATAATTTTGATTAAAGAATTATAATATTTATTATTTTATTGGTTGTGCAATTATTAAAGGAAATGTACAAAAATAAAATTAACAATAAAGTTTGTTATTATAATACTAAAATTATATCATTATGATTTTTTAAAAATAAAAATAATTTTTTTTGAATTGATATAATATTTTCAAATTTTATGAATTTAATTTCTTTTGCTTACAGACTTTTATTTTAAAAATAAGTTTTTGCATATATAAAAATAAATTTGATTTGACAAGTACATGAATGCAATTTTTTAATAATAACAATATAATGATAGTCATAAGTATTACAAAATAAATAAATAAACAAAACGAAACAAAATTAACACTTCTTCATTTATAATAATAACACTTCCTACTGAAAATATTAAATATCATATATATTTTTCATTAAAATTTATGAACTCAGAATTGGGATGTTACATCATATCTAAAATACAAATCTCACTTCATTCTTTTCTAAATTGAAAAACAAAACACTCATTTAAAAAAATGCTACAAACTTAATTCACTACAAATAAATACACATAGTCTAGTTGGAAATAAAATTATTATGCATAAATATTACCCTAAGTTTGGTAAAAGAGAATTTGGAAGGAAAATATTGGTAGTCATCTACACTCTCTATTGTTCCCATCACATCACCATTCTAGTTACATCGCATGGAAGAGCAATCAGGCAGTGGCATGAATTGACACAACTTTACACAATGCAAATAAGTTACATCGTAGCCAGTGCCTATATACAAAAACTTGTACCAACTCTTGTTTATTATACCAAGGCCATTCCATTTAGTTGGGATAATTTTATAGGGAGGATACATGGAACAACCTTGGATTTCAGAGGACACATGGAAAAGTGTGACCTTCTAAGTCATGCTAGACAATTTCATCATCATTTACATAAGACTATGTATCCATACCATTAAAAATATTGGAGGGAAAACATCATTTATGAAATTATTGTACAATAATGATTAATGTAGGACTAGTATTATGGGTTAGAAGGGGAAGGGTAACCATATATGATGCACTGATGCATTTTAAGGGGGACGAAGAAGGAAATCAACAACTCAAAGGGAATGAAATAGGCAACTTAGACAGAACGAAATAGCCATTGATGTTCATCATCAAATAGGCCACCTTAATGGCCTCCCTCATTTTGTCATTCTTATGAGGATCTCTTACATTAATGGACATTTTCTCTTCATCTGGGTTGCTCTCACAATCACAAATCGACAATTTTTTTTCAATGTTTCCCCAACTAATAACCAACTCATCCCCTTATGCTAACAACACAATTTGTAGTCAATCCTCCACAAGTACCTTTCATTAATCTGACTATGTAGCTTCTCAATGGTGCTACTCCTAATGGTAACGTACTGAATGTGACTATGAAACTTCTCAATGTTACCCCTCAATGTAACATATTGAATGTGATTGTGCAGCTTGGCACAAATGCTGATATTTTCACTCATGGTGCTTCTCCTCCACCTCCACCTCCACCTCCACCACCACCTCCACATCCACCTCCTCCTCCCCTCCTTCCTGCCCCTTAAGGTAAATGGGTTTATGATTATTATGCACTATTTTGCATATTTTTCGAGATGCCCTTACTCATTTCATCATTTGGACATTTTCTAGGGAAAATTGAAACAAGTTTAGCTTTTTTGGTGCTTCAAGTCATTAGCACAGTATCCTGTCTTTCCAAATTTGTATTGTTTCCTATCCCAATCTCATATTTTATGTCTCTCGCATCAGTCAGCATGATTGTACTACTTGTTGATATCCTTATTTTGGCTTGATAATTGATCTAAACTATCATGAGAGGAATCTGTAGCAATTGACAAAATCAACAATTATGAGGAGTGTGATGGTGATCATTCTGGCGATAATGGAATGAGGGAATGATAGGTTTAGTGTTTTGAAATAGCAATGTGTAGGTTCATTTAGTTTAAGACTTAAAGCACTGAAAGAAATTGGTAATATTTTTAGTAAATCATAACCATGATTTGTGCAAAATTAATACTAATTCAAAAATTGAGATTTATTGTATAGTGCATTTATTTGTGTGTATAATTAGCATATAGTTTTGCACCATTCAAAGCTTACTCCAGAATATGTTAGTTGTATTTATTTTTCTTCTATCTCTATTTATATGAATGCATTTTATTAAATTATCTTGTAATTTGTTAAATATTAATTTAAAAAGTATACTATAATGTACAAATTAAATATATATTTTCTTATTTCTAAAGATCAACAAATGAATTAGGATACCAAAGAGGATGAGAAAATAACAAGGTTAATAAGAAGTCATGACATGCATATCTCACATATATTAACTTTCAAAAACTATTTGTAAAACCTGTCTAATCCTTCCATTAGTCTAAAATCTACAAACTCATTTCAAAAGCATATCTTTAGAAGTCTTATTTATAAATTCATATCTATAACATAAACATAGCTATATCCAAATGCACTCAACAAATTCTTGACTCCCTTATCTCCTATCCTTTATAATCTTTTATTGAGTGGGGGTTTCACTCAAATGTATAAGAAGACATTAAAGGAATAGACCATGGCTAATTGATGCATTATGTAGTAATGAAGATGATTGTAATGACAATGTGGTAATGATAGAAAGAGATTATCAAAGACTACGAGAAAGAGAAAGAAATTGTAAGTTGATGGTGGTGAACAAATCTTCATCAATGATATCTTTTATTTTATTTTATATCTAGATTTAATTCAAGTCTCAAATTATCATGATAATGAGTTATGCAAAAATATTCAATGTTATGTTATGCTTTATTTATTGGATGAATCTCAGATGCCTAGAATGTTTAAATTGATTAGAATGAATTACACTAATTTAAGAGAATTAATTATTATAAGAAAATAAAAATTTATTTTTTCTTATCTAAATTTCATAGGGTTTCTAATAATAAAATTTAATAGTTAATTAATACAAATAAGAAATAGGAATTAGATTAAAAGAGTTATTTAACTTCACAAGTTGGGCAACAAATTTAACCACATAGATCAAACCAACTTAGGTGAATGGAATGACATTTTTGTATTTTAGTGGATTGAACCATGGTGATATTCCTCACATAGACATATATTCTAAGCCAAAGAATGGTTTAATTTAGAAGATGAAACAAGAGTGAATAAATATCTTTTATAAATCTATAACACATTGACTAAAAATGTATTTTTCATCTTCACCAATTGGTAAATTTCAAACTTATCATTACTAAGTAAATTTCAATAGGTTTTCATTATGTTGGAAAATTGTACCTTCCTTCATTAGGGATGTCTTAAATGTCTAATTTGAGATTTTCTCTCTACTTTATAAAAATGTAATACTAAATGATTAAAACTATTTTGAATAAATAATAATTTTTATTTTATTCTATTGGTTACACAAATAAATCTACAAAAGTAAATTTCAATAATAAAGTCAGACCATAATACATTTTAAAACTAGTTTACAAAAAAATCTCTCTACTTTATAAAAATATAATAATAAATAATTAAAATAATTTTGATTAAATAATAGTAATAAAATTTACATTTTTTTTTTTGTTGTGCAATTATTGAAGTAAATGTACAGAAGTAAAATTTAATAATAAAGTCTATTATTATAATACTAAAACTATATCATTATGTTTTTAAAAAAATAAAAACAAAATTGTTTGAATTGATATAATATTTTCTAATTTATGAATTTAGTTTCTTTTGCTTACAAACTTTTAGTTCAAAAATAAATATTTGCATATAACAATAAATTGAATTTGATAAGTAGATGTATGCAATTTTGTAATAATAATAATAATATAATGATACTCATAAGTGAATGGAATAACTTTTTTGCACTTTATTGGATTGAACCAATGTGATATTCCTCACATAGACATATATTTTGAGCCAAAGATTGATTTAATTTAGAAGTTGAAACAAGAGCGAATAAATATATTTTCTAATTCTATAACACATTGACTAAAAATGTATTTTTCATCTTTAGCAATTGGTAAATTTTGAAGCAATGAATTTAAATAATATATTAATTTTTGAAATTATCATTACTAGGTGAATTCCAATAGGTTCCTATTAAGTTGGAAAAAAATACCTTCCTTCGTTATGGATGTCTTGAATGTCTAATTTGATATTTACTCTCTACTTTATAAAAATATAATACTAAATGATTAAAACAATTTTGAATATATAATAATTTTTATTTTATTCTATTGCATGAATAGAATGACTTTTTTGCATTTTATTGAATTGAACCATGGTGATATTCCTCACATAGACATGTATTCTAAGCCAAATATTGGTTTAATTTAGAAGATGAAACAAGATTGCATAAATATTTTTTCAGAATCTATACCACATTGAATAAAAAATTATTTTCCATCTTTATCAATTGGTAATTTTTGGAGCAATGAATTTAAATAATATATTAAATTTTGAACTTATCATTAGTAGGTGAATTCCAATAGGTTTCCATTAAGTTGGAAAAGTATACCTCCGTTCATTAGGGCTTGAATGTGTAATTTGAGATTTTATGTATACTTTATAAAAACATAATACTAAATGGTTGAAACAATTTTGAATAAATAATAATAATAAAATTATTCTATTGGTTACATAAATAAAACTACAAAAGTAAATTTCAATAATAAAGTCAGACCATAATACATTTTTAAAATAATTTACAGAAGTTTTCTCTCTTTCTATCTCTCTCTACTTTATAAAAATATAATAATAATAATATTTATTATTTTATTGGTTGTGCAATTATTAAAGTAAATTTACAAAAATAAAATAAAATAATAATGTGTATTATTATAATACTAAAATTATATCATTATGATTTTTTAAAAATAAAAATAAAATTGTTTGAATTGATATAATATTTTCAAATTTTATGAATTTACTTTCTTTTGCTTACAAACTTTTATTTTAAAAATAAATATTTGCATATAAAAATAAATTGGATTTGATAAGTACATGAATGCAATTTTGTAATAATAACAATATAATGATAGTCATAAGTATTACAAAATAAATAAATAAACAAAACTAACATTTCTTCATTAATAATAATAACACTTTCTACTAAAAATATTAAATATCATATAGTTTTTTTTCATTGAAATTTATGAACTTGGGAATTGGGATGTTACATCATATTTGAAATACAAATCTCACTCCATTCTTTTCTAAATTGAAAAACAAAATAGTCATTTAAAAAAATGCTACAAACTTAATCTACTACAAATAGATACACATAGTCTAGCAAGAAGTAAAATTATTATGCATAAATATTACCCTAAGTTCAGTAAAATAGAATTTGGAAGTAAAATATTGGTAGTCATGTACTCTCTCTATTGTTCCCATCACATCACCATTTTGGTTGCACCGCATGGAAGAGCAATCGGGCATGGTCATGAATTGGCACAACTTTACACATTGCAAATAATCTAGTGCCTATAAACTATAACCTATAGGAAATCTTGTCTATTATACCAAGGCTATTCCATTTAGTTGGGCTAATTTTATAGGGAGGATACATGGAACAACCTTGGATTTCAGGGCACATGTGGAAAAGTGTGACCTTCTAAGTCATGCTAGATAATTTCATCATCATTTACATAAGATTGTGTATCCATGCCATCACAAATATTGGAGGGAAAACATCATTTCTGAAATCATTGCACAATAATGATCAATGTAGGACTAGTATTATGGGCCAGAATGGGAAGGGTAACCTTGTGTGATGTAGTGAGGCATTTTAAGGGGGACGAAGAAGGAAATCAACAACTCAGAGGGAATGAAATAGGCATCTAAGAAGGAAATCAACAACTTAGAAACAATGAAATATTCATTGAAATTTATCATCAAGGAGGTCACCTCAATTGCCTCCCTCATTTTGTCATTCTTATGAGGATCTCCTACATTAATGTATATTTTCTCTTCATCTGGGTTGCTCTTGCAATCATGAATTGGCGATTCTTTACAAATGTTTCCCCAAATAATGACCAACTCATCCCCTTTGGGTCAACACCATAACTTGTAGCCAATCCTCTTTAGGTACCTTTCATGAATCTAATTATGTAGCTTCTCAATGGTGCTACTCTTGATGGTAATGTACTAAATGTGACTATGTGACTTCTCAATGTTACCCCTCATTGTAACATATTGAATGTTATTGTGCAACTTGACACAAATACTGATATTTTCACTCATGTGCTCCTCCTCCACCTCCACCTCCACCACCACCTCCACATCCACCTCCTCCTCCCCTCCCTCCTACCCCTGAAGGTAAAAGGGTTTACAATTATTATGCCGTATTTTGTATATTTTTCAAGATGCCCTTACTCATTGCATCATTTGGACATTTTCCAAGTCAAATTTAAACAAGTTTAGCTTTTCTGGTGCTTCAAGTCATTAGCATAGTATTCTATCTTTCGCAACTTGTAGTGTTCCCTATCTCAGTCTCATATTTTCTATCTCTCGCATCAGTCAACATGATTTTACTACTTGTCGATATCCTTATTTTGGCTTGACAATTGAGCTGAATTATCATGAAAGGAATCTTTAGCGATTGACAGAAGCACCAATTATGAGGAGTGTGATGGTGATCATTCCGACAACAATGGAATGAGGGAATGTTAGGTTTAGTGTTTTGAAATAGCAATGTGTGGGTTTATTTAGTTTAAGCTTTAAGCCACTGAAAGTGATTGGTAATATTTTAAGTAAATTATAACCATGTGTTGTACAAAATTAATACATTTTGAAAAATTGAGATTTATTGTACAGTGCATATATATGTGTGTATAATTAGTATATAGTTTTGAAACATTCAAAGCTTACTCCAAAATATGCTAGTTGTATTTATTTTTCTTCTATTTCTATTTATATGCATACATTTTACTAAATTCACTTGTAATTTGTTAAATATTAATTCAAAAAGTATACTATAATGTACAAAGTAAATATATATTTTTTATTTTTAAAGATCAACAAATGAATTAGGATGCTAAAGAGGATGAGAATATAAAAAGGTTAATAAGAAATCAAAACATGCATATGTCACATATATTAACTTTCAAAAACTATTTGTAAACCCTATCTAATCTTACCATTAGTCTAAGATCTAAAAACTAATTTCAAAAGCATATCTCTAGAAGTCTTATTCATAAATTCATAATTGCAACATAAAAATAGCTATATCCAAATGCACTCAACAAATTCTTGACTCCCTTTTCTCCTATCCTTTATAATCTTTTATCGAGTGGGGTTTTCACTCAAATGTATAAGAAGACATTAAAGAAATAGACCATGGTTGATTGATACATTATGTGGCTATGAAGATGATTGTAATGACAATGTGGTAATGATAGAAAGAGATTATCAAAGACCACAAGTAGGATAGGATGCATAAGCTCGTCAACATTGAAAGAATCACAAGTCATAAGATGAGGATAAAATATTCTCTTATAGAAGTCCTCATGAAAATTAAGGGTACAAAACTAATAGATGAAATAATGAATTTATAGGTTTGAAAGAAGGCGAGAATAGTATGAGAGCTAATGAGATTAAATGAGATTGAGAGCTTAATGAAAATGGACTAATGAGATCAAGGATAATCTTATAGATAATGAGAATAAAGGAGATTAGGGATTTAACAAAAATGTGGGGTTGAGATTGAGTTGTAGGAACGAGATATTAACCTTAGGTAATGCATCACAAGATGCATTTAATCTAGACATGTTTGAAACATATAGATGAAAAAATCAAATGAATAGAGAAGGAAAATACTTCAAATGCCTGCTAGAATTTATAATTGGTCCATGGGATGGAAATGAATAATTGAGAAATGAGGATCCTTAAATAATTAATTGAATAAAAAAGTTTAAACTCAATTAATAGTAGAAAGGGAAAGTTAGAAATAGGTAATTAAATAAATGTTCATATTAGTTTAATCATAGGATACAAAACTTTAATGAATTACATAAATATAAATATAAATATTTATTTGAATAGGAATTATCCCATGGTTCGATGACTAGTTACAAGCCCTATTGAAAGGGTAATCTAATGTTCAAGCCCCACTTTTGCCAAAATCATTTATTATGCCACCTGCCTAGATTATCCCTATAGCATCAACTTGGAGTGTGTTTATTATGTAGCCATTCCTACTCACTAGAAAAAGGAATGGGTGTTTTTGACTTTCCTTAGTACTAGCCTACAGTGTGTGTCATGTACTATCATTCCTACTTCTTAGCTAAATGAATGAGTGTTTTTTATTTTCCTTGGAGAATATAGGATCCATAAGGTACATGAGAGGTATAAGGGTATTATCAATGGAGATAAAAGGGACAATGAGGTATAAGGAGTTATACATGATGAAGTGATAAGGGGTTGGGAGGTATCAAGAGTTTGATGGAAAAATCATGGTGAATGTTATTTTAGGGACATTGATCAACCATCTCATGTTATTTTCTAGTGTTGACTTTGGATATAAAAGGATTGATTTGAAATATATGCAATGTATGGAAACTGAAAGAAAAAAATTCTAAAAAGTGATGATGCCTTGGTAATTGTTGAATTCTCCACAAGGATGAGACTATTAAAAATAGGAAAAACTAGGAGGGATGGTGAGTCAATATTTCAACACTATTTTCTCAATTATAGGTTTCAACATATGACCATAAACTTGCATAAGAGAATAAACTAAAAATTAACGTGCATAACATAATCAGAGTCATAACACCATATTTATTAACTAGGGAACCCTACCCAAGGAAAAACTCAATTGGGGATGGTACTCACTAAATGATCCACTAATTAAAAATACTCTATAAGAATGTTGACCCTATTAGGAATCTATTAAAATTATTTAGTACACCAGCCATTGTTAGAGGACTAGACCATGTTAGGGGCCTCAAACTTGTTAGGATTTATCTTACAAAAGGAGCTCACTACTCATATAATGATTTATAATATATACAAGAGATACATATACTTTACCAAAATTGAATATATTGATATCTTTGATATCTAATTAGTCCTTGTGTGTTTCTCACATTTGATCATGTCGATATAACATCTAATCACATCTAGTCATCAAAACATACATATACCAACACACATAAAGCTTTCATTACATAATCATATAATTTTACATCTTCACATATCCAAAATGTCCTCTCATATACCATTTACATTAATTTTGTCTAGTCATCCCATGATAAAAGTGTGTTTACACTTATCAATTTTTTATCACAACTTTCTTACTTAGGGTTAATGTCTAGAATGCCATCCTTACATTCACAAGTTCTTGAATTGTTATGATATTTCAATTCCTTAAAAAAATAATCCAAACTCTTCCATATCCATTGCCATTGGCACCCAACACAAAGACCAAGGGTGGTGAATGTCACATCCCAACCCCACCTCGGGTTGTTGGCAATAAAGTCAATTAGATGTATTGATGGTTGTCATTTATGTCAACATATATTCAACATTTTATTTATACAATCAAAGATGGAAAATTATCTAAGTATTAGATAGTTTGCAGGAGTACAATATACATATCTTAATTATATAGATGATGCACAGACAATTAGCTTAATGCATAGTTGAGAAAAGGTTGTAACATTGTCATGATGATTTTTACCAGTGTGCATGTGTGTATGGTTAGTAGGACACAAGTTACAGTAAGTTTAACTGTGTTGACATTTAACACTGCAAAACAACACATGCAAAAAATAGAGCTATACAACTTTAGGAATTATTTTAATTTAAAAATAATTAATAAGTCATGTCAAGATGACTATGTGAATACTATTTTATATTTTGTCAAGCATTTGAAGACATGGAAGCCAACTAAGCAATAATTTGTGAATGCGCAAAATATAAGTAAAGATCTTATATTGCACAAATAGTGTGTGAGTGTGTTGCGCAATGAATAGATGTGATGTGCATATACTATGGAAATTGCATGATTAGATGTGGCATGTGAACTATTGTGAGAATCATTTTCTAGGCTTATGTGATGCAAAATATTATGTAAGATTAGAGCAAATGTGAGTAACAACAAGCAAGCAAGTATTGTATGTATATCTATTCTGTGAAGGAACTGAATTATATAATTGCATGTTAGGGTAGTGGGCTCTTATTGCATACATTGGAATTAATCTAGAAACTCATAATAGGGTTGAGGCTTCAAACAAGGACTCAAGACACTATATGTACTTCATAGACTCCTTATAGGGTCAATATCCTTAACTAGATCCTATTGTTTAGTGAATCATTTAGTGGGCATCATCCCCACTGGGGTTTTCCCTTGGCCAAGGTTTCCCTAGTTAAAAAATAATGGTGTTATGAGTTCTCTATGTGTATGGTTATATTTACTATTCAACATTGTTGTTTACTTTCATATGCAAGTTAGAAAGTAATTACCAATATTCAGTTGTGGGAAAAAGTTTGTAGAATACTGATTCAACCCCCTTCTCAATATTATCTATTTCTAATAATTGGTATCAAAATACAATTACTTTGAAGAGGCTTAACAATGTAAGTAAGATCCTGGTAAATATAGAACAATTGAAGAAGAATCTTGAAGAAGCTCTTGAACAAATTGACCTTCTTACTAAAGAGAGAAACAACTTGAAAGTTATGTACAAAGATGCAAAAGTTTACAATGGTAAACTAAAAGATGATATTGATGATCTAAATATGGCAAGGAATCATTTGCATAGACCAATGTTAATGATGATACAATCAAGAAAGAGAATAAGATCTTCAAACATGAGTTGAAATTGTTGAACTTAAGTTGAGTCTTAAGGTTGGTGGCAATAAGAGTGAACTTGATCTAAAATCTATGAATGTAGACCTTAGATCCTAGTTAAGTCAAGTGATGTCTAAATTAGATTCTATCAAGATAGAGCATGTAGAGTTGGATAAATACAACATCATCATGAAAGGAGAATTCACACAAGCAAAACAATAGTTAGAGAAACATTACACAAGTTTTGACACAATTGATGAACAAATATTTCATCAAAGATCTTCTTATGACAAGAAAGGCCTTGGATATCTTCTTGGAGAGAAGTTAGCAAAGAAAGATGATATTAGGATAGAATCAGATTCTATAGAAAAAATCCCTAAAGAAAAAGTTCAAGTGGTCTGATGAAGTTGAAAAAAATGAATTGACAAAGAAATTTGATGAACTTAAAACAATAGAGAAAGTTGAAGAACCTAAGAAAGATGATTCATCCAAAGAGGTAAGACATGAATTCAAAGGTAGATGTTTCATATAAGATGAAGTTGAACATATGAAGAGAGATTTATAGGTAAGTCTAATTTCTATTGTTATAATTGTTGTGGTTATAAACATAAGGTAGTAGAATGTAAGAAACCTAAGTTTGTTGATGATAATAAGAATAGTATAATATTTAGGAATACTAACCCTACAGGTAATGGAAGAGGTAGATCATAGCATAGACCTAATGATGGAGAGAAACATAATGGTGAGAGGAAGCTGTTTGTTTGTTACAAATGTAATAATCTTGGGCATATTGCAAGGAAGCACCTAAGAGTCAAAATGGGAAAAATTAGAGGAGAAATACACCTATGTGTCAGTTATGCAATAACTTTGGACAAATAGCAAGATTCTATAGAATGGACAGAGGGAACTTTAACAGAAACCCTATTCACAAAAGGAACACCAGGAATGATAGAAGGAATGAAAATGGAGGCAACAATAGTCAGAAATAAGTAGTTAGGGAACATGTTGAGGAATTCAAAGAAGAATTTGTGAATGCTTATAATCCAGAGAGTTCACATACAATATTGGAAGAGCAATTCTTTGATGCACCTGATGGAAAGTTAAAGTCACCTATTGTTTGCGACTCAACCTATTTGAATTAAGCTATTGTAGTAAGAAACAAAGCATTAGTGGTTAGAAATAATGTTAGAGAGTGAGTTAGAGATTGTAAAATTAACAAAAGGTAGAATACATAGAGAGAAAGCTATGTTTTAGTGCACAAGTCTTGATATGATCACAATAAGTGAGAATTATAAGATCAAGGTCACTGGTAAACAAGGACAATATTTTGAGTTTGTGGTAGATATAAATTTATTGAGAAGTACAATTTGAAATGATTTAAGGATCATAAACAAGATTTGATGTACCATTTGTTCATGTGAAGTGTCTTGAGCGAATTGAAGAGTGATTTGACAACAATTGAAGTGTGAAGAAATTTTGTGAAGTCAAAAGTTGCAAAAGCCCTAAATTTGAGAATTTGAGGTATTTTATAGTGTATTGAAACCAATTTCTTGAAGTAATTATAGTTATTGAAGAATGACTAGTCAAAGAGTGCATGATGTTAGTGATAGACCAAGGTATGAGTTCAAGAAATACCCATTTATTTCTTTACTAGATGATCTTGTAGGTGCATTTTCACAAGTTCTAGAAAATGTGTTACATGTAGAGGATATAAGGAATTATATATATATTTCAAAATCAAGAGTACAGGTGATGAGGAGATTCATGAGGACTTAGGAGTCATGTGTAGAAATGATTTATCCCTGAAGTCTAAGCATACACACCTTGAAGATTTGAATTTGGTGAAGTATATATTCTACATAGAATTTGACAATCACAAGTAGACCTAAATTATATTGAGCAACATTATGTTGGTCAAAAGAATAATCTTGACAATTGAGTGTCAACACTCTTAACCATTTTCACTATATATGTTGAGTACACAACGTATGTCGAGCCAAAATTTTAATAGGTGTCGAGCCATAGTTGGTGCCAAGCAAGTCAGAACATAGCATGTGTTGAGTGATCCAGGAAATGTACATGTACCTAGTGATCTAGGAAATGTTCAGATGCCAAGCAATATAGTGTTTAACAAGTGTCGAGCAAACTAGGAAAGTAATAGATACCTAGAAAACTAGGAAAGTAATAGATGCCAAGCAATCTAGGAATTAGTTCATGCTGAGCATCAATAATGTAATGGGTGTTGAGCAACTCAGGATCAACATAAGAGTTTGTGCTTTCACAAACTAAGATGTAAACCATTTTTGGAGCTAACCTAGAGAAATTTTGAAGGAGATAAAGGATAAGGATGAATCATTTACATTCCCTATGAAATTTGCATGCAACCAATTAGAAAAATGGAGAAGGCATGCAACCAATAAATAAAATCCAAGGTACGAGTGGGAATTTGAGATTTAATATGGATCGTAGATCCATACCTAACCCTAAGTCTTTGCATTCTTTATAATCAAATGCACCATTGCAAGCATGGATGGGAATAGTTTATGGGGAAATTATAGCAAAATTTCAGTGTGAAGAGGAAAAGACTTAGAGGAATAGAGAAACAATTTAATATCCAGTTAATTAGAATAGTACAAGAGATGAGGAACACATACAGAGATCAGATCAAGCAAGGATTAGAACAAGAAGAGAAGATTTAGTACCTGAACCTAGCAATTTGAGATTACATTCAATCAAGTCAAATGTTCTAATACTCTCTCACAATTGTAGTAGTTGTGGAAATCCTATGTTGATAGGTTAGCTTAACTATAAGGTAAGAACAACCTTTGGATAGGGTCTTGAAAATCCTATGTATTAGGTGGGTTTAACAACCTATTGTGAATCCTTTAATAAGGTGACACTTCATGTAAGTGTTTGTAAATCCTCTAACCAGGTCACTATTGACATAGTGTAAAGCCTTTAACAAGGCAGGCCTTTCACAGGGTAGACCATCAAAAGTGGTTGAATATTGATTGCTGCAGTGATTTTTGTGGATATCATCCCCAACCCAGTTTTACCTTCTTATTCCTGGAGGGTTTCTAGGTTACCAAATCTTTGTGTTATGTGTTGATGCATGCTTTCATTTCATGTTTTCTTATATGTTTACATGCATGTACATTACTTTTAGTTATGTGTTAATAAGGATTTAAAGGATAAGAATTAGTTACTTCTAATTCATCCCCCCTCTTAGAAGTACTCTTCCCATTTTAAACATTCCAACAATTGCTATCAGAGCCACAGTTCTCACAAGGAGAAGCCTAAAAACTTGGAGTAAAAGGTCAGAAGATAGAATTCTTCAAACTTGGGAAGATCATTGACAATCAAGTGATTGATGTGCAATTAGCTCTACACAAAGTAGAGGAAGCCAAGGAGGAACTAATAAAATCCTTGAAAAGAAGGAAGGAGATAGCCATAGCTGAAAATGACATAAACTACAAGGAGATTGACACCTCACAAGTGTTTTCCAATGGAGATTCCAAGGAATTTGATGTAGCAATAGCATAATTAATGGAGAAAAACAAAGCACAAGCTGAAGAAATTAGATTACTCAAGCTTGAACAAGAATCACAAGCCATAATGCTTTGTGAAGTGACTAAAAAAAAGAAAAGAGCTATTGAATACAAGGCCATGATAGAAGATGACTAGAGAAATCTCACCAATAGGCTAGAAGAGAAGACAATTGAATTTGAAAAGATTTCAAACATGCAGTTGGACAACTTAAGCCAGATGATGAATGCTCATCATGAGCTAAACATGAAGGACATTGAGATCTCCACCTTGAAGATGCAGAATGAACAGTTGTAGAATGAATTGAAGAGAGAAAGGGAAATAAAAAAAAGTTACAACAAACCCAATGAGGCCATCAAGTACTTTGAGCAATTGCTAAAATCACCAAGGGCTAATAATGATACTTCAAGACTTCGCTACATCAGCACTGAACAAGGAGAATCATCCAAGGCTACAGAAGAAAGAATAAACAAAGGTAAGAATGTTAAACCTAATTTTCATTTCTATGGTAAAAAGGGACATACCTCTAATGTGTGCAGAAGCAAGAATAGTCATTAGCATAATAAGCCTACAAATGAAAACTTTTATCACCAGTGCAAGAAACAAGGACATTCAACACAAGGCTGTAGAACCAAGACCATGAGGACACCAAGATTTGAGGGTCACTACTACAATTACAAAAAGTATGGACATAGAGCATTTGAATGCAGATCAAAGTCTATGTGGACACCTAATCAGCCTACAAGAGGAATTAATCATGCACATCACTATAATTGGGATTACAATACCATGTATAGCTATCACTATTGTCAAGAGTATGGACACATTCCTAAAAATTGTATAAGGACACATTTCAAGGGAAGTTATAGCAGGCAACTAAACCAAACTACATGCTTTAGTTGCTTGAAGACTAGTCATATCAGCAAAAATTGCCCTACAAAGTCAAAAGCACCAAAGACTAAAGTCAATAAAGGAAAGAGAAGATTGATGTTGAAAAAATAAGAGGACAAATGAATAAGACATGGAAGAAGAAAGGTTAATGAAGCACATCAAATGGAGAGATCACTTCACCCAAGAGGTCAAGTGATCAAACCTCATCCAATTAAGCACAAGACTGAGATATGGGGCTGATACATATAAAAGATGTATCATAAATCAGCCCAAGAAAACATAGAAGTACTGCAAAGAATAAATATGCATGCGAAAAGGTGTCAAGTTAAAAGTTAGAATATGATGCCAAGCTACCTTTGGTTGCCAAGCTAAACTCCAGTATATGCTGAGTTGAACAAGCTTAGAGGATTCTGAGCAAGAGATGTTAGTAGCTACTAAGTAGATGAACTTTAGTGGAAGTCGAGCTAATAAAATATTTGGAAGCCAAGTGTACAGCTGTAATCACAAGTGCAATAAATGCTAGGTTTTTGAACCTAATAAAGGTGAAAATCATTCATTTTTGAATCATTTGAACACAAAGAAAAGTTAACCAAAGTGAAGAGGCAATTCTACAATGATCAAACAATGATTTGTAGCGATTCCAAAAATGATTCAACATGATTTCATTGATTCACAGGTATTTCATTCAAGTGTTGAGCTACGCAGAGTTTGAAATTTTATTTAATTTTAAACCCTAGTTTTGTAAACAATGGCATCTGGGTCAAAAACCACTAAAGAGAAGGAAAGTCATGAAATTCAACTAGTCAGTAATGAAGTTAGACAACTAGAGTTTAGACCCATCCCTAAAGTTGCTTATAAGAATGATCTTGTTGGTGTTGTATCTATAATTCCTAATAAAGTTTTTATGGTTCAAGATGTTTGAAAGTGTTATAACTATAAAGTTGGAGCCATAGGAGATTTGGAGATTTTTAATGCATTTGATAAACTATGTGAAAATTGAAAACTTAAAGGAGAATTCTCCATAGTTGAGAAGAAGGGTCTGACCAAAGCCTTAGTTTTCCCTATTATTTTCAAAATAGAATGGATATGCATAGTATTAAGTAGAATCCATGGTAGAGCTTTTTGGTTAGAGATAGGGCCAATGAAGTTTATACAGAAAACCATCCATAGGGTTACTAGTATTCCAACCCTAGATCGGCCAAAGACACTAAGAAGTGACAAAAAGGAAGCCACAGAGAAGAATATAGGGGCCAAATGGAAAAATAGGGGAATGAAAATAGACACCATCATAGAACCCCTACTAGATTTTTCTGTGAAATTCATATCACACAAATTCTACCAGCCAAGTAGACTAAACAGTGTACCATGTATAGTAGTGGATGTTTCCTATAAATTGGTGAAGAAAGATCATACATATGATCTTGCAGAGCTCATGTTACAGTAGATCAATGAGAATCTAGGAGCTGTAAGGAAATCTAAGGGAGCTCAATGAAAATTTGGCTTAGTTTTGGTTTGCATGTTTTTCTATATAATGAAAGAATTCCCTTTAGTAGGAAAGGTGAAATGGGATTAAAATAATTCTATTGTTGAGCAAATAAATGGATTCATTAACTAGATGGGTGAGAATTTTGATTCCTAAATGACTAGCTACTTTGTGGACTTCAAGAAGTCCAGGAAACAAAGAATGAGGATACCTATCTCACTAGTTGAGTAGCATGAAAAGGATATTTTCTTTCTTTTGGACATTGGCTACACTTACATACAGGTAGTCATACCTAGAATGAGATGGCTTAGGCCACTAGGTTATGAACTTGATGTTGATCAAGCCTCAATAGCATTGAAAAATCTACTTGTAGAGGAAATTGACAAGATTGCAAAACATTTTGGAACCTATGACATTGTCAAATCAAGGGTGGTGATAGATCTTAAGACTGCCACAATAGTAAAAAAGAAGGACAAATTAATCAAGAAGAAATTTTTGTTGAAGAGGTAAGCACAACAGAGGAAGAGGAAGTAGATGAGGAAGAGGATGGCAATGAAAATGAAGAAGATGTGCCTGTACAACTGATACAAGCTCTAGGTGAGGACAAGGAAGAAGGTGCCAAAGAAGAAGAAGTTGAGGAAGTACCTATCAGTACTATAGTCACCAAGAGGAAGGCTCAAACTCCAACTGCTCCTCAACCTAAAGCAAAGAAAGTGCCAAAACTTGCACCTAAGAAGCCTACTACCAAAGCTACCACCAAAGCTACAACACAAAAGGCCAAAGAAGAGGTAGAAAAGAAGAAGAAAAATACCAAGGAGACTGATGAGGAGCCAAGAAAGAGAAGAAAATATGTGGCCCAACTTGACTCAGAGAAAGAGAAGATAGAGTCAGAAGATAATAGTCAGCTCAAAGTGGTAAGTTTCCCACCAAAGTCTTCAATTAATAAATTGTGTACAAAGATTAGAAATCATGACTTGAAAGACTTAAATAATTTAGATTTTAATAAGCTCACTAAGGAAGAGAAAAATAAAATAGAGGAATCTATGTATGCTATGATGGCTGGGTACAAGCACATACCTCTAGAGATAGATGGCTCAATGCCCAAGGAGTTGTACAAAATAGTAGAAGAAAAATGCTATTTTTGTCTACAAATGGAAAAGGAAATAAGAGAATCTACTTTAGCTAGATTTTTGCCTAATTTTACTAAGGGTCAAATAGCTAATGCATTCATGAGGCACAATAATAGATTTACTCCAAAGTATAGGTCATTCAGTATTTTGCAAAACAAAATTGAAGATGTAGTTAGCAAATCCACAAGATTGTGGAAAATAATTTACAAGAAAATTGATGATGTTTTTGATGAAGAATACAAGGCAGAAGCAAGTGTCAAGATAAGGGAAATGAAACAAACAAGGAAGGAGGAAGATAAGACGGTTGAGGAAGAGAAGAAAGTGGAAGAAGAGAAGAAGATGAAGAGGAGAATAAAGAGGGGAAAGAGGAACAAAAGGGTATAGGTGAGCAGCAAGAACAAAGTGTGCTAGACACACAACTATCACCTCCTAGCCCTCCTCATGCCACCATCACACCTACAAAGATAATCAAGATTAAGGATTTTATTAACACTTTTGGTCAAAACATTAATCCATTAACTGCAGAGGATCTAAAAAAGATCCTTGACCAATCAACACAAGCAGCTAGATTATGTTCAAGTCCAATACTTGCAAAAAGTAATAGTAAAATCAAAGGAAATCAAGGTGCAAACACAAAAACCACCTTCAACCATTCAAACTATTGGAATCCTATTTCTTCCTCCACCATCTCCACCAAAATAAGTCACAGATGCACTTCAAGTGCTGAGTGCAGCAGTAGGGGAAGACAAAGAGAAAATAGGACAACCAAAAAGCACACCCCTAGCCATTGATAGTGGAAAGGAGAAACAAGCTTAAGTGAAGGAAGAGACAAGAGATGAGAATCAATCTGCAATACAAACTTTGGTTGAATTACCAAAAATAGGTACTCCCATTCAAACTCTTCAAAATCCAAGCACTAAAATGCTAGCATTGCAAGTTAGAACACTAGGCTCAAGCTCAACAAAAGTAGCCAAGAAACTTCATTATGGAATTCCTGAGCTTGATGAGGAAATCACAATACCTTATTATGAATCCAACACTCTCACTAAGGAGTAAATTAATGAAATATAGAATGCACTAGATAGAAGAAGAAAAGAAGAGGTATTGAGAAAAGAATATAAATATAGGCAAGCACTGAATGAGATAAAGGACATATTTATGGACGCCTTTAGCTTGAAAACACCTAATGAATCAAGGCCAATAGTAGAGAAACTATTTGATATAGTTGATCAGGTGACAAATGAAGACCATGATACAAATGCAAAATTAATGGAATGGTCAGAAAGGAAGTTTCAAAGAAAGGTAAATGAGAAGATATCTGGTGATATAGCACTACAACAAGCTAAGTTGGCTAAGAAATTAGATAAAGACAAAATTGTACTTAGGAATATATTCTCCTTGTACAACAAGTTGTGTGATTTTTCCAACTTCACAAAGGAGACTAGCCAGAAAATAATGAGCTTGGAGAGAAATCTAAAGAATTTTAGTATGCAACTCCCATCCAATCCAGCTCAAAGTGAGAAGAATTTTACTCAAATGCTTCACACTCAAATAGAATTAGTTGTATTAATAGAAAAGGAGGCAAATACAAAAGACAAGTTGATATAAATTCAATCCTCTATAACCCCTCACTTCGAGGTACTTCATAAGGAGCAAATGTATGCAAAAATAGTCCTCAAGAAAGATTCAAATCTTTCTACCTCAGATGGACTTGTACATCTAATAGCAGAGGTTGCCATACAACATAAGTCATTGGAAATTGCACTAGAAAATTGGGATGTAGCTTTGAAGATATTCCTAGAGGTAAATAGCACTTTTTTGGCTAAGCATGGTATTACCCCATAGAACCCTTTGACATCAGTGTCAAAAAAGGGGGAGATAAAGTAAGGAGGACATATGTATACATGCAGATACTATGGGAGACCAAAATTTGAATCATTTTTTATCATTCTTTCATTTTGAGAATAGAATGGAAAGTTTGTAAATAACCATAAAGGGGGAAATTAGTAGTAAAGAAGAAAGGGGGAGATGCACAATTTTGAACTTCATACAGATCAAGTATAGCACACAAGCTAAGAATGTAGAAATAGGACAAAGGACAGAAAGGATCAGGTAGATTAGAACAAAATTTTAGTCTTAAGAACGCACAAGGCATAATCAACTTAGGGGGAGTCATAAGGTATATTTTTACTTACAATATTTTTGAAATTTTGCATGAATGTCAAGCAGATAAAGAATGTACTCAATAAGGTTAAGCTCATAAAAGCTTAGTTAAGTGTTTTTGACACTCATGTCAAAGGGGGAGATTGTTCATCAAAAGAATAATCTTGATAGTTGAGTGTCAACACACTTAACCATTTTCACTATATATGTCAAGTACATAATGTATGCCAAGCAAAAATTTCAATAGGTGTCGAGCCACAGTTGGTGCCAAGCAAGTCAAAATGTAGTATGTGCCGAGTGATCCAAGAAATGTACATGTGCTGAGTGATCCAGGAAATGTTCAGATGCCAAGCAATATAGTGTTTAATAGGTGCCAAGGAAACCAAGAAACTAATAGATGCCAAGCAAACCAGGAAAGTAATAGATGTCAAGAAATCTAGGAATCAGTTCATGCCAAGCATCAATAATATAACAAGTGCCAAGCAACTTAGGATTAGCATAAGAGTTTGTGCTTTCACAAACTAAGATGTAAACCATTTTTGGAGCTGACCTAGAGAAATTTTGAAGGAGATAAAGGATAAGGATGAATCATTTACATTCCCTATGAAATTTACATGCAACCAATTAGAAAAATAGAGAAGGCATGCAACCAATAAAGAAAATCCAAAGTATGAGCAAGAATTTGATATTTAATATGGATCATAGATCCATACCTAACCCTAAGTCTTTGCATTCTTTATAAGGAGGTCGAATGCACCATTGCAAGCATGGATGAGAATAGTGTATGGGGAAATTATAGTGGAATTTTAGTGTGAAGAGGGAAAGACTTAGAGGAACAGAGCAGCAATTTCATATCTAGTTAATTAGAATAGTACAAGAGACAAAGAACACATACAGAGATCAGATCAAGCAAGGATCAGAACAAGAAGAAAAAATTTAGTACCTAAACCTAGCAATTTGAGATTGCATTCAATCAAGTCAAATGTTCTAATACTCTCTCACAATTGTAGTAGTGGTGGAAATCCTATGTTGATAGGTCAGCTTAATAGCTAGGTAAGGAGAACCTTTGGAGAAGGTCTTGAAAATCCTATGTAATAGGTGGGTTTAACAACCTATTGTAAATCCTTTAATAGGGTGACACTTCATGTAAGTATTTGTAAATCCTCTAACCAGGTCACTAATGACACAGTGTAAAGTCTTTAATAGAGCAGGCCTTTCACAAGGTAGACCACTAGAAGTGGTTGAATATTGATTGCTGCAGTGATTTTTGTGGGTGTCATCCCCACCCCAGTTTTACCTTCTTATTCCAAGAGGGTTTCTAGGTTACCAAATCTTTGTGTTATGTGTTGATGCATGCTTTCATTTCATGTTTGCTTATATGTTTACATGCATGTACATTACTTTTAGTTATGTGTTAATAAGGATTTAAAAGGATAAAAATTGGTTACTTCTGATTCACACCCCCCCCCCCCTCAAAAGTACTCTTCCCATTTTGAACATTCCAACAAGTTCATGATGATATGTTCTAGTTAGGTGATGCACAGATTGTCATTGATAATGGCCTAATCCACAAGGTAACAAGATTTGGCAATGAAGGTTGTAATCCTATTAATGAGAAAAGCATAAGGAAATCAGTGGAGACAAACCTAGAAACCAAGTTCAACGAAAGAAATATGAGGGTTGATCCTATTTAGGATAAAGAAGTCAAGTTGTTGACTAAAATCTTAGGGAACAAGTTGAACCATGGATCAAGGGTAAACTCTGTACTAGCTAGATTCATTCATTCAACATATTTGATGATCGATGAAAGGAGAAAAGTTAATTTGTGCAACATTGTCAAACTACAGCTTTTGGAAAATATTGTTAAGATAAAAAAAAAACTAAGTGCATAGTATTTAAATTTGAGTCCCTATTTATTCTTTTATGTTACTAAGAAGTTGCCTAGAGTAATTAGTTGGGATAGAAGTGAGTGTGCAATGAAGATTGTAACTCAAAGCTATAGATCTAAACCTAAGAATTTCATAGACATTTTTATTGACAAGATGATGAAGAATTTTTAGTTTGAGATGAAATTGAGGTATATGATACCTCCCTCTATGGTAGAGAAGTATAGGGATTATTTGTGCTTCATTATAGAAACTAATAACACATGCATGGGAGTAGTGATACCTAGAGTGAGATTCATTAATCCTATGGACTATGAGATTAGCACAAAACTTATTAAAGGGTATACACAGATTACACTCAAGTCTTAGCAAGATACATAATTTCCTAGATGGGGGACATATGATGAAAGGTCAAGAATTGTAGATTTTGAGCTCCACACCAAGGAGAGTAAGAAGAAAGTAAAGAAGGAGATAAATTCCATACTCAAGGAATCTAACATGACCAGATAGGAATTCAATGAGATAAAGGGAATTACATTGGAGATGAAGGCCATTGGGTAGACAAAAGTGTTGGCAACAAAACCTATTGTAGTGGTAGGACCTTCAGAAGGTGTAACAGTGGCACAACCATGTGTGCAAGTTCCCATTGCACTATATGCAAAAATTGCACAAGTACAACCTATAAGAGCAAGCTATGAGAAATCAACAAGGTAGTTAGAGGTGTAAGCACCTACTATGCAGAGGGAGTTAGGGAGACTAGTGAAGGTTAAGCAAGAACCTGCACCTCAAGAAAAGAAATGAGTGAAGTAGATCAATAGTGGGCTTGGCAAGAGGAGGAAAACCATACAAGTGAGAAGTTATGAAAGCTCAGTGAATGATGATGATTAAGATAAACATGTTGAGCAAGATGTGTAGGAAGCCAAGACAACCATAGGCAAGGAAGCATGGAAACCACAGGTAGAGAATTTGAACATTCAGATTATAATTGATGACAATTTTGTTTAGTTGAATAAATTTTATAGCATGTATAACAGTATGCATAGGAGGCAATTAGAGAATGCCTTAATGATGCAAGATCATCCTAGGTTGACATGTTATCCTACTCATTTATGTTCATTTTGATAGTTGTTGTCAAGTTGTAGTCATTACCAAGTTGTAGCAATTGCCAAGTGTCAGTAATTTTGCAGTATTTGTCGAGTTGAAGTTATCCCACATCATGTTAACATTAGGATTAGTGTATTATCCCATCTCACTCTATAGTGTGTACCAAGTTCTATAGTATGTGTCAAGCTATCCATTGGATGTCAATTTATCTAGTATTTCTAAGAATTCCTTCATGTGTTGAGTGCTCCTGTTGATGTTGAGTGTTAGCATTTTGGATGAGTTTTCTGTGTTTTGGTTTTTAATGGGAGCCAACTTGCAAGATTAATTATGACTGTGACTTTTATAATAAGATCTTTTCTTGGGATGTGTGTAGACTATTTTAGGGCCGACCTTTCTATTTTATAATGTTCTAGAATCTTCTATAAGCCATTTTGGCAAGTTGAAATAGGGTGTTTAGGCTTAAAGTTAGAGAAGATTTTGGGGAGATTTTGGAGGATTAAAAAAGTCTGTTGCATATGTGTTTGGAAGTGCAATTTTGAAGCTAGATCATGGATCTTGAATGTACTTTGTATCTATCCATAACCCATAAGGCCTTAAAATTAGGCATGTATGTTGATCGGTTGATGAATCAATAAAAGAATATTGTACTCTCTCTCTATGGTGTTTTTTTTATGTTTTTTCTTCTATTGTGTTAACTTTTCTAGGTGGTTTGGATTGCTAGGTGTACCTTTTTCCCTAGTTCTTCTCACCCTCCTTATGTTAGGTGGTATCAGAGCTTGAGGTTTGTCCTTGTGGAGATTGGATTGTGTAGAACCCCTATTCGAGTTTGGTTGTAGGGTTGCAGATTTGTGGATTTGACCTATAACTTGTAGAGGGTTATAATCTTGTAGGAACATGATTTGTAAAGATGGTTTTAGGTAGTGCAAATGTTGATAATATAATATTGGATACATTGAGACAAATTGTAGCCATATTAGATGTTGTAGAGACAACCTAGAGGAGAGGAACATACCTTGAGGATGTGAGTGATGATGAAAGTAGCACCAAACCCTAATCCAAAATCTAAAGTAGATCAAGATGAGGAAATATTACTGAGAGTATTGTCTAGGGCACATTCAAAGCCTATTGTAGAAGTTATTCCTTATGATGGAAAATTGCACACAAATGTTTTGTTGGATTAGATCTCTAATATAGAGAAGTTATTTAAGTATGAAAACACTCATGATAATAAGAAAGTGAAACTTGTAGTTACTAGGTTGAAAGGTCATGCTTCATTATGGTGGGAGCATTTTTAAATTGGTAGACAAATGAGAGGAAAGGAAAAGATCAAGACTTATCCAAAGATGGTGAACAAGGTAAAGAACAAATTCCTTCCTATTGATTACCAGGTTAGCTTGTTGAGAAAGAATCAAAATTTAAGGCAATGAGACATGAGTGTGAAGGAGTATACTGAGGAATTTTATAGATTAAACATTAGATATGGAAATTTGGATGATGATGTTGAGAAAATTGCAAGATATATAAATTGATTAATATCTAGAATTCAAGATGAGATAAGTTGGGAAGAAGCATATCAATATGCCTTGAAAGTTGAGGAGATCTTGACAAAGAAGCATGAAAAAAAAAGAAGAGGTAGAGATGGTAGATTCTAGAGAGGCAAAGTAAGGTCTTATGGTAAAGGTGGTAGATCTAACAATTTTGTGCAAGATAAAGGAAAATTTGAATGGAAGAATGATGACAAAGATAAGACTGAGTGGAAAGGTGGTAGTTCTTACCAAGGAGGTACTAGTTCTTACTGAGTAAGAGGTAATTTTTATTATAGAGGTGTTTTCCATGGTAATGGTTTTAGATGTGGTAAAGAAGGGTATATGTCTTTTGAATGTAGATACTCTAAAGGTGGGCAAGGTAACAAAAATTTTGTGGTTCGAGGAGACATTGAGAATTTAGTGAGTGGACCTGAGGCTAGAGAAAATCTGATGGTGAGAAGAACCTTATGTAATAAGGGAAGTGATGAGGAACCTGTCCTTAGAAGAAGTCTTTTCAAGACTAGATGTAAGATGGCTAGAAAATGCTACAAGGTGATCAGTGGTAGTGGAAGTTCTACAAATTTGAAATTAAAAGAGATGGTTACAAAGTTATAGTTGCACTAGCTAAAGCATCCTAAACCCAATTATGTTTCATGGATCAAAGATGAGCATAAGATATTGGTAAGTGAGCAATGCATTGTGAAGTTCAAGATTGGACATTACTTTGATGAAGTGTTGTGTGATATTATGCCTATGGATTGTTGTCATATTTTTTTTGGTAGACCTTGGAAATATGAAAGATATGTTGTACATGATGGAAGATTGAATTAATATACTCGTTGGGTGAATGCAAAGAAAATATTACTGCCTTTGATTAAAAGTCTAGATGAGGTTAAGTTTACTACTATGAGAATTTCCATGGTTAATGGAAAGCAATTTGAAAAAGAAGTTAAGAAGAATCAAGTTTGCTTTTCTATAGTTCCTAGAGGACCAATTGTTGGTAGTAATGAGCAAGCAACAGAAGCTGATAATGATCGAGTGATAATAGAAATTGGTGATATTGACTAAGTACCAATAGAAATTATAGAATTATTGAATGAGTATAAGGATATTCCTAATGGTTTACCTCTAGTAAGAAGTATAAGTCATTGTATGGATCTAATTCCTATAGCTAGTTTGTCAAAAAAAGAACCATATAGATTGCCACCTACAAAGAATGAAGAAATTAATAGACAAGAGCATAAATTGTTGTAGAAAGGTTTGATTAGAGAAATTTTGAGTCCATGTGTTGTATCTGCTATACTAGCACCTAAAACAAATGGAGAATGGAGGATGTGTACTAATTCCAAAGATATTAAAAAGATCACTGTGAAATATAGGTTTCCTATGCCAAGGATGGATGACATTATGGATTGTTTAAGTGGAGCAAAGTATTTTACCAAGATTGATTTGAAGAGTGGCTATCATCAAATCAGAATTAGTGGTGGAAATGAATGGAAGACTACTTTCAAGACAAAAGATGGTTTGTATGAATGGTTGGTTATGTCTTTTGGTTTGACTAATGCATGGTCTAGTACTTTCATAAGGTTGACGAATGAAGCTCTTAAAATATTTTTGGGTAAGTTTGTGATTGTTTATTTGGATGACATTTTGATATTCAGTAAGATTAAGGAAGAACACCTTGAGCATGTTAGACAAGTATTGTAGATATTGAAAGAGGAGAAGTTGATGATTAATTTGAAAAAGTGTTCTTTTATGCAAGAGGAGATTGTGTATTTGGGATTTTTTATTTTAGTTGATGGTTTGAGAATGGATCTAAGAAGGTTAAAGCAATTTTAGAATGGCCTACACCTAAGGATGTGGGTAAGGTAAGATCATTTCATGGTTTGGCTAGTCTCTATAGGAATTTTATAAAGTATTTTAGTGTTGTTTGTAATGCTATGACTGAGACAATAAGAGAAGTAGACACATGGAACTGATAAGAGTTTTGAGACTTTGAAACAAAAGGTTGTTAAGTTACTTGAATTGGATTTTCCTAATTTCAATAATGTATTTCAAGTTGAATGTGATGCAAGTGGTAGTGCAATAGGAGCTATATTAAGTCAAGGAGGTAAACATGTTGCTTTCTTTAGTGAGAAGTTGAATGATGTTAAAAAGAAGTATTATGTGTATGATCAATATTTTTATGCTATTGTTCAAGCTTTGAAGAAGTGGAGACATTATTTGATTCCTAAGGAATTTGTGTTGTATACTAATCATAAAGCTTTATAGTACTTGGGAAGTCAACATTAATTGAATCAGAGACATATGAAGTGGGTTAAGTGTTTGCAAAAATTTACATTTGTGATTAAGAATAAGAGTAGAGTTACTAAAAGAGTTTCTAATGTGTTGAGAAGAAGATGTTCTTTATTGACTAAGATGAAGATTGCAGTTCTTGATTTTGATGAGATGAAAGAATTATATGATACTGATCCTAATTTTTCAAGGCATGGAGAGAGCACAAAGTACCAAATCTAATATATCACATCAATAAGTATGATGAATATTTTATTCAAGAAGGTATGTTGTTCAAAGGTATTTAGTTATGTATTCCTAGAAGTTCTATGAGAGTTAATTTGATTAAGGAAAAGCATAGTAGTGGATTGGTTGGACATTTTGCAATTGATAAGACATTGAGTTTGCTGAAGGAAAAGTATTATTGGCCATAGATGTATAAGGATATTCAAAAAATTTTGAAGAGTTGTGGAGTTTGTCAAGTTCAAAAAGGAGTAAGTTAGAATACTAGATTGTATACACTTATTTTTATTCCTAAGAAACCTTGGAGTGACATCAGTATAGATTTTGTTCTTGGATTTCGTAAAACAACAAAGGTGTATAATTCTATATTTATTGTTGTGGATATATTTTCTAAAATGGCTCATTTTATACCATGTAAAAAGATAGTAGATGTTAAGCATGTTGTTGAACTTTTCTTCAAAGAGATTGTTAGATTGCATGGATTACCAAGAATTATTATTCGTGATAGAGACAATAAATTTGTTGGTTTTTTTGGAGAACTTTGTGGAAGAAGATGGGTACTGATTTGAAGTTTAGCCCTACATTTTATCCACATACTAATAGACAAATAGAGGTTGTGAATAGAAGCTTGGGTAATTTTTTGAGATGCTTAGTTGGAGATGAACCACATAATTGGGAGATGGTATTGGCACAAGCTGAGTTTGCATATAATAATTATGTGAATAGAAGTATAGGGAAGACACCTTTTGAGATTGTTATTGGAATGAAGCCTGGAGGAGTATCTGATTTAAGGGAAGTTGTTGGTGAAGAGAAGAGAAGTGATGCTGGAGAAGAATTTGTTGATTTTATGGAGTCTTTGCAAAAGGAAGTGAAGCTAAAGTTGGAACAAAGTAATCAAAAGTACAACGAGAATGTTGATACTTAAGTCTAGAAGACATATTGTTTTTGAAGTTGGTGATGAGGTGATGGTTCATTTGAAGAAAGTGTTGATCTCATAATGGTTTTGACAAATGAGTGTCTACACACTTAAGATAATTCAATATATTTAATGTTATAATTAAGTGAATTATATAACTTGTATCATATGTATTACATAGTATAGAATGTAAGTGGGTTCTGTAAAATTTATATTATATAATAAATGGTCTAATTCAAATTTCTTATATGCATACATGAGCTTGAATTTGGTATAAATTCAAATGTGCAAATATTATCCAAGGCATAGTCGCATATATCTATGAACATACTACTATTACAATCAATACACAATGCACATATGTTCATTTGAGGTTAGAAATACTAAGGGTTATTGCAACTTAGTAACATGGATTAGAAGTGAGTGAATAGTCATAGATAGTTAGAAGATAGGGATAAATTAAAAATTTTTTGGATAATGGTAAAATAGGTTTTAGGGGACCTAAAACCCCATTCAAAAACCAAAGATAAACAAAAAAAAAGTCCACTCATTTTACAAGGACCAGAAACCTACAATAACAACATTCAAAAACTAGATTTTATAAGGACTTGAAATCTACAAGTAGCATTCTAAAAAAAAAAAACTAGATAGAAAGTAAAAAATAGTAATAATGAGGTAAAACAACTATATTTCAAAGCAATTCTAGATGTTTCTTATAAACAAGATCCATCGGGCACATTATCCATGATTCCCCTAAAAGTTATTATAGTTCAAGATGTTAGAAAATTTTATAACTACAAGATAGGTGAAATTGGTGATATGGAGATAAGGAAATCATACGACAGATTTTGTGAAAATGATATCTTAAAAGAAGAGTTCAAAATCATTGAAATGAAGGGTTTGATGCATGCCCTAGAATTTTCCACTATTTTCAAAACTAACTGGATAAGAATAATATTGAGAAAAATTCATGATGGATCCCTATGGCTGGAAGGAGGACCAATAAAGATTTCAAAGAGAATAATTCATAGGGTGACTAGTTTTCCAACCCTAGATTGGCCAAAGACTTTGTGAAGTGATTCAAAAGAGGTAATAGAAAAGAACACAAATGAAAAGTGGAATAGGCATGGAATGACAATAGACACCATGATAGATCCACTACTAAAATTTTTAGTAAAATTTATTTCTCATTAGTTTTACCAATCAAGAAGATTGAACATAGTACCCTATATTGTAGTGGATATGGGATATAAAATTGTGAAGAAAGACCATACCTATGATCTAGCTAAACTTCAATTGCATCAAATAATGTAGAACCTTGGAGTGGTTAGGAAGACAAAGAGTGCTCAGTGAAAATTTGGATCAATTCTAATTTGCATATTTTTCTATGTATAGAACACATTCCCATCTTTTGGTAAAATAGGATGGAAAACAAATAAGATAGTAGCTACCCAAATAAATGAGTATATTGAGCATATGGGTGAGAACTTTGAAACTATCATGATATATATTTTCTTGTTGATATTGATTGCACATATGTATAGGATCCCATACCTAGGGTAAGATGGCTAAGACCCTTAGGATATGAGATTAATGTTGATGAAGCCTCATCTACCATCACTGCACTTTTTGCCAAAGAAGTTGATAAAACAACCAAAATATTTGGAAATTATGATGTCATGAAGCCCAAAGTAAAAATGGAGTTGAAGATAGCCTCCACACTAAAGAACAAAGACAAATTGGTGAAGAAATTAAGGGCCAAATTTGGTGAAGGTGTTGAATAACAAGAAGAGGAGGAACAAGAACAAACTAAAGAACCTCTTGCATTAACACAAGGCATGGGTGAGGATAAAGAAGAAGAAGTGGGTTCCGAGGAAGAAAAAGTTGAGGAAGTACCAATACATGTAGAGCCTAAAAAGAGAAAGGCCAAGGCATAGCCCATGGTCAAAGCTAAGAAGTTTGTAAAACCTAGTCCAATAAAGCCAACAACACTAGTCACCAGAGCTAGCACAAGAGCCACCACTCAAAAGGCCAAGGGGAAAACAAAACAAAAAGAACAAGGAGGCTAAGAGTAGAAGAAGAAAAGAAGGAATTACATTGCTCAACTAGGTTCATATGAGGAAAGAACTAAATAAGATGATACTAGCTAATTCAAAGTGGTAAGTCATAGACCACTTTCTAATCTTGAAAATGTGTGTAAAAATATGAAAAAAAATGTTGATTTGTTTGGTCTTAAAAACATAAATTTTGATAATTTGGAAAAAGAGGAGAAAAAGATAGTAGAAGAAACCCTATATACAATGATGTCCAAATTTAAGAATATGCCATTAGAATTTGCTAACTCAGCACCCAAGGCATTATATGATTTAGTTGAGCAAAAATGGCACTATTGTTTAAATTTGGAAAAGCAAATAAGGGAGACTACTCTGGCCCAAGTCATGCTAGAACTAACAAAAGGGAAAATTGGTAAACCAAATAAGAAATATGCTAGAAGATTCACACAAAAGTATAGAGCCTTTAGCATTCTTCAAAGTGACATTGAAGATGTTGTCAAGAAATCCACTCAAATGTGAAAATTAATTTATGGATTAACAATTGTGAACCAAGGAGAGAAGGACCCCTTTGAGGGTAAAGATGATGATAAAGAAGAGGATGAAAAAGAAGATAGAAAATAAGAGAAAAATATAGAGAAGGAGATAGAGAAGATGGACACTAACATGTTAATAGCTAACTAGCAACATGAGGAAAAAAGTGTGCAAGACACACAAATGCCAAGTGTCAATCCTCCTCATGACACAAGTGCATCTATAGAAACTATAATTGTTAAGGATGTCTTTGATACATCAGCTCAGAACATCAATCCATTAACTATAGAAGATTTGAAAAAGATCTTAGATCAATCTACACTGCAAGCTCAACTTTGCACAAATCCAATTTTGATCAGTGTAGAAGAACTTTAGAAGGCAGTAACAAAAGTTACAAGGGATAAGGTTAACACACAAGAACTACCTTCTTCCATCCCTACTATTACTAGTGATCAACCTTTGATTTCAACAATAGATACATCAATGAAGGTTGACATAAGTGTCAAAGGAGACATAGTTGAGTAGGGATAGACTACCACAAAAGAAGAAAAGGAGACAACAACAAAGAAAATAGGATAGATAGATACATCTATACCTACAACACAAACACAAGGTACAACTCAAGTCATTGTCATAGATCAAGACAAATATGAAGAAGGTGAACAAACACTAAAGGTAAAGAAGTAGGAGGCCATTCAAGCATTGGTAATTTTACCAACATCAAGCTCCTCACCTACAAAACTTCTTTCGAAGTTGAGCACAGAAGCAATACCCCTACAAATATTAATGTCAGGTACAAGCTCTTCTAAAGTTGAAAAGGTAATTCACTATGGTGATATCACTTTAGAGGAAGAGAAATGATTCCAAAATTTGATTATGACACATTGAAAATTGATCAAATAAGAATTTTACAACAAGCATTAGAAAAGAAGAAACACCAAGAAATTCTTAGAAAGGAGTATAGACAAAAGTAAGCATTACAAGAAATTAAAGACATCTTTTTAGATGCATTCAGCTTGCGTCCTCCAGAAGAAACCAATCCACTATTGGAATAATTATGAGATATTATGGAGAAGGTTAATAATGAAGACCTAGATATAAATTTCAAACTTTTAGAATGGTCTGAAAGAAAGTTCCAAGGAAAAGTGAATGAGAAGATATTCGATGATATAGCACTATCACAAGTTGCTTTGGAAAATAAGGTTGAGGATATGAAAAAAGTACTTGAGAATATTTTCTCATTGTACACTAAATTGTGTGATCCCACACTCTTCACCCAAGACACCATACATAGAATACTAATCTTGGAGAGGAATTTAAGCATATCAAGTACACAGCTACCTAATAGCCCAACTTAGAGTGAGAAGTATTTCCATACATTACTTCAATCACAGAGTCAATTAGTTGTGTTAATAGTAGAAGAGGCTAATATAAGAGCCAAATTGACATAAATTTAGGCCTCTCTCACCCCACACATGGAAATCCTCCACAAAGAATTAGGCTATGCAGAAACTCTGTTGAAGAAAGATCCCAATCTTTCTACATTAGATGGTCTAGTACACCTTGCAGCCGAGTTCACAATCCAAGTTAAATCATTGGATGTTGCATGTGACAATTGGGATGTAACTCTAAAAATAATCATGGAAGTCCATAAATCCTTTTTGGAAAAATTCACTATAAGTATATAGACCCTATGACATAAGTTTCAAAAAGGGGGAGATAAACAAATAGGGGAAGATAAATAAAAAGGAAAGATAAATAAGCAAGGGGGAGACAAATTGAAAGGAGGATAGAATAATGAAAGGGGGAGTAATTAGAACTCCAAGTGATATAAAATTTTGAGAAATAAAATTAAAAGATAGAAATAGAGAAGAGAAGATATTAGCTAAGGCAAACTATAAAGAGTATAAGTGCATTGAAGGCAAAGAGTATTAGTCACCAGAGACAAATCTACTCAGAATGGAGAACAGATTTTGGATACAGAATAAACACATTAACTCAAGGGGAGTTATACATTTTGAGGTATATAGGTTATTACAAAATTTTGAAAATTTTGAAGTTCTTTATATAAGCCAAGTCATGGATATGTTATACTCGAGAAGATTAGATTGTTTGTGTATATTCAAGTGTTTTTGACACTCATGAAAAAAGGGGAGATTGTTGATCTCAGATTGAATTTTGACAATTGAGTATCAACACACTTAAGAAATTTACTTATTTTATGTCAAATTAGTAATGCATGCTAAGTATAATATGTAAATACAAGACCATGTCAAGTTGCAATGAGTGCCGAGTCACTCATGTGTCGAGCAGATATACCATGTTGAGTGATTCAAGTGTCAAGTGAACAATAGATGTTGAATAGTTCAAATTCTAAGTTATAAGTAGAATTACTATGTCTGTCAAGCATTAGTAACTACATATGTTGAGTAACACAGATTGGACATTTTTTTTTTTATGGCACAAACAACTATGTAAAACATTTTTTAGTGGACATAAGGATAGATCTCAATTCTTTAGAGATAAGGACAAATCTACATGCAGATTCTCTATGTAATTATATGGAGCAAATTAGAAAAAGGGAAGGTTTAAGTAGAAAAATGGATCAATCTTAGCCATAGAATCATACCTAACCCTAAGCCACCTCAGTCTTCTTAAGGAGGATGAAACCCTAAAATTTTTATGAGAGAGAGAAGAGAGTTGAGAGCATTATGAAGGGGTGAATGATCAAATTGAAGGTGTGAACAAGATAGTTTGTAGAGAAATCAAGGTGACTTAGAAGTGAGAGTGAATTGCAGAATTAGTTAAGTGAAGAATAGAGGATAGAGGATACAACATTGTTACATCAAATTGTGAAAGGACTAATCAGAGATTGGATAGAAGTGCTTTGTTATCATGAAATCAAGTGCCAACCACAACATCTATGCTAAGATATTTTGATAGGTGATTTCAGTTAAATCTCCTAAGTGGAGTGGTCATAATGGGCCTTATCAAATCCTTTAATAGGGTAACATTCCAAGTGAGTGATCAGAATTCCTTTAACTAGGCATACTTCTAACAAGGTGTTGAAATCCTCTAACAAGGTGAGACTTAACAGTCTTTGTAAGCCTTTAATAGGGTAGAGCTTTCATAGAGTAGATCATGTTTCATGGTTGAACCATTGTGATGGGGACACAATCCAAGAACAGAATGGACACAATAGAAAAGGGAAATTGTATTAACTGAGAAAATAAGCTAGTACAAATAGTATAGAGAAAATAAACTTCAAGACATGCCCTAAGGGCTTACAATAGCATAAATCTGGAGATAATTTCTCCTTTCAGTACCTCCTCTCAAACTCCACTCTAAATTGCCTTTTACAATGCCAGAAATCTTCTTAAATAGACCCCGGAGGGTTAAGGACTAGGAGTACATTCTAGAAAGTTCTAGTAGGCATCCACCAACCAAATAGAAGGTTCCAAAAGCTGCGTTAGAAGTCAGTGCAAATCTAGAAGAATCCAAAAATGGTAACCAAACTTTCGGGAGGCATAAATTTTCAACCATAGCTTTGATTGACAAACCATTTACATTTTTGGAAAGCTCTCAAAGTGCTCTATAGTGGTATGGATAGCTTCACTTGTCCCTCATTTTTTACCCCTTTTCGAGGTCATTTAATGCCCCTAACCTGACTTTGAAGCATTCTCAGGAGGTCTCCAAAACTCAAAAAATTGCAATAACTTTCAAACCATGGGGCCTTTTGACCTAATTCTTTTTTTGGAATGATCTAAATCATAATTACATTCATCTAGCCAATTCACACCTTCTAGGTCACCAAAATGATGGCCAAATTGCATGCTCCTATTTTTTTGAGATTTTCTAGCACACTGATAGTTGAACTGTGAGAGTTGGAACCTTTATTTGACCCAAATGGGTGTCCAAAAATAAAAACACATGAAACAAAAACTAAGTCTAAGTACATTTTTTTTGGGTGACACAGGATTTCCCTTATACCTCTGGATGCTCCTGCATCACATTGTAACCTTAATTGGCTACACTTTATTGCTATAGTAGTGAATATTTTTGGGTGTCATCCCCATCCTAGTTTTACCTTCTTAGTTGAATGGTTTCTGGGTAATCATATCAGGTGTCAAAGTGTTTGTGTTTAATTTCTTGCATGTTTTAGATGCATTTTCTTTACATGTTATTTTAGTATGTTAATGCATGTGATGTATGAATGGTGAAAGTTTTATGGGTCCAAGTTTAAACTCCTAATTCATGCACCCCCCCCCACCCTTAGAAGTTTACCTTTCTCACTTGTAATTCTAACAACTATATCCTATTCCTAAATTTATTAACTAACTTCTAGTTTTTATTCTTTTTCAAGCACTAACTACATAGTACTAATAACTTCTAACTACCCAAACTACTTAATACTAAGTACTATAATTATAAACTCTCTAACTAATTTATACCCTAGTTAAGTGCTACATATCATTGATGTATTCCTAATGCTCTCCACAATTCCCATGACTCTCCTCTCATCTTACTCATGTGAGTGATAATGAATCATCTAGGCTCAAGCAATGCTAGGAAGTGACACCTATGTTAGAAAATAGATAATATTGAGGTCGAGGGCGGGGGGTGGTGAATCAGTATTCTACAAACTTTTACCCACAGCTGAATATTGTTAATTACTTTAAAACTTGCATATGAAAGTAAACCAAAAATTTAAAATAGTAAATATAACCATACACATAGAGACCTCATAACACCATTATTTGTTAACTAGGGAAACCTTGGTGAAGGGAAAACCTTAGTGGGGATAATACCCACTAGATGATTCACTAAAAAATAGGATCTGATTAATGATATTGACCCTGTTAGGAGCCTATGAAGTCCATATAGTGTCTCGAGTCCTTGTCAGAGGACTAGATCTTGTTAGAAGCCTCAACCCTGTTCGGAGCTACTAGATTGATTACAATGTATCAAAGAAGAGCCCACTTCCCTAACATGTAATTATACAATTTAGTTCTTCAACATAATAGATATACATAGAATATTTTCTTGTTGTTGTAAATCACACTTACTATGATCTTACATTAGATTTCACATCACATAAGCCTCGCAAATGGTTCTCACAATAGTTCACATGTCACATCTAATCATGCAATTTCCATAGTATATGCACATCGCATCTATTCACTGCACAACATGCACTTACACACTATTTGCACAATATAAGATCTTTACTTATACCTTGTGCATTCACAAATTGTTGCTCAGTCGGCTTTCATGTCTTCACATGCTTGAAAAATATAAAATATTATTCATATAGTTGGCTTGACATGACTTAGTAATTATTTTGAAATAAAAATAATTCCTAAAGTCATACAGCTCTATTTTCTACTATGTTATGTTCTAAACTATTAAATGCCAGCACAATTAAACTTATTGTAACTTGCACCATACTAATTGTACACATATGTGCGTTGGTGCACATCATCATGAAAATGTTATAACCTTTCCTCAAATATGTATTAAGCTAATTCTCTATGCATCATGCGTACTATTAAGATTTGTATAATGTACTCCTACTAACTATCTAATACTTAGACAATTTTTTGTCTCTGAGTGCATAAATGAAATGTTGAGTATATGTTTTCATAAATGACAACCATTGATATATCTAACTAACTATATTTCTAAAAATCTCCCCCATTTGCATTGATGGCAAAATTTGGGAAAATTGGCTAAGTCCCAAAATGATGTCATACAAAACAAAAGTAAATAAACTAACTACACACAAATTTCCTTTAAAACATAACAATTTTATTCATGTTTTGATGGATCATTACATTTCTTATCAGTCCTTTACATTGATACATAAGATCCACCTTAAATATATATTTACATTTATAAAATTTTCTTTACATAATACTCCCCCTTTGACATCAATGACAAAGGTGTCAAAAACTATATCACAAAAACTTGTTGTCTATTGTTGATTAGCTTGTCATTATAGATATGTAATATGAAAATTCATTCTTTAGTCTATCAAATTTCTTCTACTTTTCTTTGATTGTATCTGATGTACTGATGAGTGTGCAAAGTGTATAGGATGCCACTTCAACTATGCTCAAGTTAGTATAGGTGAAATTGTCATAGGGATTCTTTGCTGAAAGACATTCCTCCAATTGCCTCTGCAAAATTATGACCTTGGGTGCCACATATTCTTTGAGAATTGGAAATATTCTTATTACCTAATCCTTGTCAAATTTAATGCTTCTAAAAGCATTATAGATCTTCTCAAACTCATTCTCAGAATCTTCAATTCTAATCTCAGTTTGCTACAATCTTGTAGTGAGTGACTGAAGGTCACTCATATGGCTTTTGATCTCTATATAAAAATTAGATAAGTATAGGACATTGTACACTATCCATATAAATTCTTACCTTTAGTAATAAACTATCTCAATTCTTTGATGTTTCCATCAAGTGTCTTCAAATCATTGAGCATATTGGTGCACACTATGTTGAATAGGTTTGCATCATGATTACTCCATGCTTGTGATGCTGCTACTTTGGCTAAGGTTTTGAATTCCCCATCAAAGGTCTTCACTAAATATTTTTCCATAGCTTGCAAGTCTAGATTATCTACAATTGTAGAAACTATATTCTACATGCACTCCAAGACTTCAGCAAGAGTCTTCTACAAAGACTTTATAGATTTTTTTTTCTCAAACAATTTTCTCAAAGTACCCAATAACTCTTTCTAGTCTTCATCATCAGATGGAATAGGTACTTTTTTTGATGTTCTAGCTATTGATACTAGTGGAGATATAGTAGTCTTTTTCATCTATTCCTTTGTACTCTTCTTTTCCTCAACCTCTCTGTTCTTCTTCTCTTCTTCCTCTAACTTTTTATTTTCCTCTTCTTCTTTCTACTTCTTGTACTCTTCTTTCCTCTTCTTTTCCTATTCTAATTTCATCTTGTTTTCTTCATCTTCTTTCCTTTTCTTTTCTTCAAGTTCCTTTCTCTCATTTTCTTCTTCTTCCTTCTTCTTTTTCTCTTCCTCTTCATCATCAAAACTGGTATAGGTAGTGATGTTACCAACAATATTTTCCCCATACGCTACAAATGGATTGTCCTTTGTGTCCATAGTTATGTGTGTACTATCTACTTACATGGATTTAGTACCAATAACAATGTGAAGTGGAGATAGTGTTTGATGTGTCCCTTCTGCCTTTTCCTCTTTACTGGAAGGTGTGTTTGCTTGTACATACCCTAGACTATCAACCTTTTCTTGCACACTCTCCTTAGGTATATATTTCTTGTCTTATCTCCTCATAATTGCCTCCCATTAGAAGAATTTCTCTTCTTTTTTTCCTCAACAAGGTCTTAATACCCTTCAAAATTGTCTTAGATTCCTCTTTGGATTCAACATTACATAACTTGTTTATGTATGAGATTCTCATATTCAAATCTTCTTCTACTACCCTTCTCTTCCTATTGATCAACCTATTGTATAGGTCTTCTGGAATCTTAATCTAATTACTATAAAATCTTTTATTCCTCAAAATCATGTTTCTAATTAAGTGATGTAAGAAGGTTAAGAATAACTAGGGCCAAAGGACCGCTCGATAATCCAAACCATCTTGTTGAGATAATGCAATGGAAGAAACCACACAAAGAGAACAACACCACATAGAGAGAGAGAGAGAACAATATTATTTTATTGATTCATCAAATGATTAGAATACATGCCTAGATGTAAGGCCTTTTCGGTTATGGATAGATACAAAATACATTCAAGTTCTGTGATCTAGCTTTAAACTCACACTTCCAGACACATATGCAATAGAATTTTTCAGTCTTCTAGAATCTCCCCAAAATAATGCTCTAACTCTAAGCCTAAACATCCTATTTAAACTTTCCAAAATAGCTTATAGAAGATTCTATAACATTACAAAATAAAAAGGAATCCCAAGATAAGATCTTATCATAAAAGTCATGATCAGAATTAATCCTGCAAGTCAGCTCCCATTAAAAACCAAAATATAAAAAATTTATCCAAAATGCTCACACTTGGCATGAACAAGAACACTTGACACATGAAGGAAATCTTTTCCAATACTAGATAACTTGGCACACACTAGATAACTCGACAGACACTATAGAGTGAGATGGGATACCATGCTAATCCTGTTGTTAACATGATGTGGGATAACTTCAACTTGATAGATACTACAAAATTACTAGAACTCAACAATGACTACAACTTGACAATAACTGGTAGAATGAACACAAATGAGAAAGCTAACATGTCAACCTAGGATGCTCTTACATTAGAGAACTAGGGTAGAAAGAAATGTTTCTCCTAAATCATTAAGATATCCCAACTTGAGCTGAATCCAACTCAGCTTGAGAAATCCATGTATCATCTTCAACTGGTCTATTTTACCACTTCACCAAATATTCATAGTAGTCTTTTCCTCTTGTTCTTTTTCCAACTCTCTAATCCAATATGTATTCAACCTCTTCAATCTACTTCTTAGGATATTCATTTGATATAAAAGATTCATCGTCTTACTCATGATACTTATATAAATCGGCAATATTAAATATAGAAGATATATCCATGTCATTAGGTAACTCAACTTCATAACATTTCCACTGTCAAACTTCTTCAAGATCTTACAAGGCCCAAACTTCTTCATCTTCAACTTAATGTATGGTTCAATAGAAAATCTTCCTTTCTATTTGAATTATAATAGGAAAGGTAAACTTCTGAGAGTGGGGTGAGGAGGGGGTGAACAAATAGTTTAACCTTTGACCAATAAAAATTTCACCACACATCCATCTCATGCATTCAATAGATAAACTAAAATATCATGTAAAGAAGATACATCTAAAACATGTAAGCAAGTAAACATTCACACACATATAACACTAGATATGATTACCCAAAAACCCTCTAATGAGAAGGTAACACTGGGCTGCGGATGACACCCACAAATTTTCACTATTTTAGTAATAAAGTGTATCCAATGAAGGTTACAATATTTTGATCATGAGACATGATCTACCCTATGAAAGATCTTCCCTATTAAAGGCTTACAAAGACTATTAAGTATCACCTGATAAAAGGATTTCAACACCCTATTAGAAGTGTACCTTACTAAAGGACTTTAAATCATAATTAATTAAGCAACTTGTTAAAGGATTTCAATATAGCTTGTTAGGACTACTCTATTAAGAGATTTGACCAATTCACCTGCTAGAATGATTTAACAATGATCTTGCAGTTAGCACTTGATTGCATGATGATAGATCACCTATAAATTGATGTCTTCTTAATCCTTCTTGATCAGATGTCTCTCTGGTATATGCTCTTCCCTTCCTCTATTCTCCTTTAACTAAATCTATAATGTAATTTTAGATCATAACTCCTTAGTCACCATGAATGCTCTGTTTGTGCATGCAAAATTCTCTATGCTCTCCTTCATTCACCTTCTACACACACTAGAGAGTTTAGGGATTGTCACCCTTAATATGAATTAGGTGACTTGGGATTAAGTATGAATCAATGATTGTGATTCATCGATTTTTCCACTTAAACCTTCCCTTTTTTTAATTGGCTACATGTAATATCATTGGGAATCTAACATAAGATTTGTCCTTATCTCCAAAATATCATAATTCATCCTTAAGTTAGCTCAAAAATGGTTTACATAGTTGTATGCCATTACAAACAACTATAAAAAAATTGTCTCACTAGACATCTAAAGTCTCTAATGCTCAACATTTACTAAATTCTTTACTAAGACTCAACATCTATATCACTCAACATGCACTACTTGCTTGGCTCCTAAATCCCTTGGCATACATTGTCTACTCGACACTTGAGTAACTCAACACATGAGTGGCTGAAAACTCATTGTTGATTCAGCATGCTCTATAATATACATATTGTGCTCAACATGTACTACTTGTTTGACATGAACTAAATAAATAACTTAAGTGTGTAGACACTCATTTGTCAAAACTAATCTAAGATCAACAATCTCCCCCTTTGACATGAGTGTCAAAAACACTTGTTCATGAATTAACATCCTTGATCTTACCAGCATAACATATCTCTAACTTGACTTATATACAAAACTTCAAAATTTTAAATTTTTGTAACAACTTGTATACCTCAAAATTTGATAACTTGCCCTGAGTTGATAGGTTTTTTTCTATATCCAAAATTTTGTACTCATGTTGTGTATGTCTCGATTGATACTCTTTGACTTCATGTTGTTTTTTTACTTGATCTCCCTTAGCTTAATCTATCTTTGGTCTATCCCTTTTCTTACTCTCTACTCTCATTCTACTCTATCTGCTCTTTATATCTTCAAAATATTTATTTCTCCCCCTTTATTACTCTCTCACTTTTCTTACTCTCTCCCTTTATTTCATTCTCCCCCTTTTTGACACTTATGTCAATGGGCTATGCACTTATAGTATGTTTGTCCAAAAAAGATTTATGGACATCTAGGATAATCTTGAGAGCGGCATCCCAATTCTCACATGCTACATCCAAAGACTTGATTTTGATAGCTAGCTCAGTAGCAAGGTGGACTAGGCCATCTAATGTTGAAAGATTTGGGTCTTTCTTCATAAGGGTTTCAAAATAACCTAGTTCCTTGTGCAAAATTTCCATATGGCAGGTCAATGTTATCTAGATGCTAATTAGTTTGGCCCTTATATTTTCCTCATCTTTTGACAATGCAGCTAACTAACTCTGGGTTTGTAACAATATTCTGAAGTGCTTCTTACTTTGAGTTGGAGTCAGAGGTAGTTTTACACCTGATGAAGTAATTTGACTTTCCAAACTTAAAATGTGACTTCTAGTCTCTTGTTTGAGGATGTTGGATTGCACTATTTTGTGTATAGTGAGAAGATATTCTCAAGTACCTTGTTTACATCCTCAACCTTAGTTTCCAATGCAACTTGTGTTAGTGCTATGTCACTTGATATCTTTTCATTTACTTTGCTCTGAAAATTATTTTCTAACCATTCTAATAATTTTGCATTAGTGTCTAGGTTTGCATCACTAACCTTTTCCACTATGTTAGTTAGTTGTTCAATTAGTGGCTTGGTCTCATCTAGAGTTGGTAGGGCACTGAATGCATCTAAAAAGATGTCTTTGATATCCTATAATGCTTGCTTCTACTTGTGCTCCCTTCTAAGCATTTCTTGATGCTTCTTCCTTGCTAGGGCTTGTTGCAATATGCTCATCTCCTCTATGGTCATTGTGTCATAGTCATACTTAGGTAAAACAATCTCTTCATCAAGAACTAAATCTCCTTATTAGATTACCTCTTTAGCCTTTGATGAACTAGGACTCAACATTGAGATCTACAATGGTGTTGCATATGTGCTTGGCTTCTAAAGTGTGTGACTTGAAGGTGTACCAGATACTAGTAAGGTTACCAAGGCTTGAATGAATTCTTTCTCATTTATCTATGGTGTCATCTCTATATCTTCAAGCTTTTCCTTAACTTCTACAATGACTTTTGATGCACCTTATACTTGTTTTGTAGGTGTAGATAGGACTATCTGACCTATTTGACTTTGTTCTTCAATAGTGACTTGTATTTCCACTATGTCCTTTGCAATTGTATCAACCTTATTAGATGTGGCTTATAGTATTTTTTTCAAAGGTTTTACATTAGTGACTTGAGGGATGATAGTAGGTGGTTCTTGTATATTCACCTTTTCTCTTTTAGTATCATTCATTATCTTTTGCAATCCATCCACACTCACCAAGATAGGATTATCACAAAGTTTTTCCTGTAATGTGGACTGATCAAGTATCTTCTTGAGATCTTCCTTTGTAAGGGGATTGATGTTCTAAGCTATGACATTAGAAACATCCTTAACTATTAATATTTTAGTATTTACACTTGTTACATTTGGAGGGCTAACATTAGGCAATTGTGTATCTGGTAAACTCTTTTCTTCTTGATGTTCTACCTCAGCTATTGCCATGCCATCTGTTTGTATTTTTGTCCCTTCCTCAATAGTGTCTTAATCGATATCATCTTCCTCATCATCTTTCACCTCAATAGGCTCTTGTTCCCCTTCCTTTACTATATCAAGCCCATATTTTGCTCTCTACATTTGTGTGGACTTCTTAACCACATATTCAATATTGTTTTGCAAAATGCTAAAGGCTCTATATTTAGGTACAAATCTAACTACATATTTCTTCATAGCCTTAGCAATTTTCACCTGAATTAGTTTAGGCATCACTTGGGCAAGAGATGTCTCTCTTATATGTCTCTCCAAGTTTAGACAGTAGTGCCATTTCTACTCAAATCTATCATATAAGATTTTGGGCATTGAGTTGGAAATTTCTAGTGGAGTATTTTTGAATTTTTCCATCATGGCATATATAGCCTCCTCCACTTGATTTTTCTCCACTTTACCAAGATTATCAAAATCTACATTAGAGAATCTTGATAAGTCTACACTATTCTTAACATTTTCACATAGATTCTCTAGATCTAATAGAGGATTGTGACTCACCACTTTGAATTGGTTGTTGTCATCTGATTTTTTTTTCTCCTCATCTGATTGAGCTTGTGCAATATACTTCCTCCTTGGTTTTTTCTACACTTATCCTCCCTGCTCTATAGGTTTTATCTTTTCTTTTTCCTTTTGTGTAGTTGCATGTGCACTAGCCCTTGTAGTAGGTGTAGTTGGTTTGGGCTAACTTGGCTTGGCTACCTTCTTGGCTTTTTTTATTGGTTGGGCCTTAGGCTTCCTCTTCTTTTGTTTTGTGGGAGTAGGTTCTTCCTTGGCTTCTTCTCCCTCGGTACCTTTAGAAAATTCAATCTCCTCTTCTTGCTGGTCTTCTCCCATTCCTTGAGTAAGTGCAAGTGGTGCTTGTACCTGGATGTCTTCTTCCACCTCATCCTCTTCCTCTTCTTTTTCTTCTTGCTCAACACCCTCACCAAATTTAGCTTTTAGGTTTTTCACCAACCTATCTTCTTTCTTAATAACTGAGGTAGTCTTCAGTTCCATTGTGATTTTTGACTTTTGCATTTCATTGTTTCCAAGTGCCTTAGCATTTTTATCCGCCTCTTCTACAAGTAATGCAGTAATAGTTGTAGAGGCTTCATCCACATTTATTTCATATCCAAGTGGTCTCAGCCATCTCACCCTTGGTGTTGTTGCTTGGACAAATGTATAGTCAACATCCACTAGAAAAAATATATAATCATAATTCTTTTCTACTAGTGATACTAGAATTCTCAATCTTTTCTTCATTAATTGCTTAAAATCTTCAAAATAGCTAGTCATCACAGACTCAAAATTCTCACCCAATTGTTTAACGAACTCACTAATCTATACTGCCATTGACCTATTTGTTTTCCTACCAACTGTGCCAAATGTAATACATGTGGCCATTTGCAAAATTTTGATACATTTGACCAACAAGATCAAAACCCTAGTAGGAAAAGGGCCATGGTGTGATGGTAGGTCAAAGGTCTTGGGTAAGAGCATGTATCAAATCTCCATGTTTTTGACAATGAATAGTACATCATTTCATAAAATTATAGGCATCAACTTCCATAATAGACCAATAATAACATGACCTAAGGAGTCTTTTTCTAACATAAGGCCACTAGAATGGGTACAAAAAATTCCTTGGCTAACCTCTTCTAATGTCATTCTAGCTTCATCTGAACTAAGACATTGGAGGAGGGTTCCATCAAAGTGTTTTCAAAAAAGTGTGTCACCTAGGATAGTGTATTAGGCAATGTGATAGATGAAGGTTTTACTTTGGTTTGTGGAAAAAACTATGGGGATTATTTTGTGATGAAGGTAGGTGAAAATGTTAGAGTACCATGGAGACTCAAGACCAACAATCTCACACAATAGCTCTAATTTAGGTTTCTCATAAGCAGGAAGAAAAAGATTCTCAACAAGAAATTCACACTTAGCATTGTATTCAGGTATAGTGATCATGGAGGCTATGGTGGCCATAACATCTATTGCTTTGTTATTTGTCCTTGGTATTTGCTAAAAGACTATCTTAGTGAAGTGTTTTTTAAGATATTCTACTATCTGGAAATATGGCAACAACTTTTAATCCTTTGTTCGATATTCTTCTATAACTTGTCTAATGACCAATTTGGAGTCTCCAAAGACAAGTAGGCTCTTAATATTCCATCAAATAGCTTGACATAGCCCTATTACTAATCTTTCATACTTAGCTATGTTGTTTGTACAAGGGAATGAAATTTTGTAAGACTTAGGGATAAGGTCTCCTCATGATGTAAAAAAAAAAAGGTTGGAAGAATGAATTTTGATGATATTCCTATGAGGGAGTATTATCAAAACATGATTAGATCATTATTATTATGATATGGTACATTCATGATTGTGTTTTCATTAATATCAACATAGCAGGTTTTTGTGGTATCTAACAGAAGAACAATAGTAAAGATCAAGCTTCTACAGATAGATCATTGAGTATTTTCACTAGCAAGGTTAAAGGAGATACTACTAAGTGTCTGGTATATGAAGCTAACCTCAGGTGCAGAAGATATTAAGTCTAGAAGAAGTTATACAAGTTTTGGTGAAGACTATTTTGAGATAGAGTTTACAGAAGCACGTTCTGGTAAACTTGTTATATCTCTTAGCAGAGTTGTTATTCCAAAGAAGCAACATTAAAGGTGTGTAGAAGATGTTGACAATATGTCCAATCAATTAGATAAAGTAAGTTATGGTTGTCATTTATGGAAACATATTTTTTTTGCAAATTAACCTCATTCAATTGCAAAAGAAAATTGTCTAAGTATCAGATACTGTTACAACAATAGGATAATTTTGATGATAATAGAATACTCCCTCAGAATATTCTCTTATGTAGTTGACTAGAGATGCATGACATCACAAGGATGACATATACTAGTGTGGATGTTCGTATAGTCAACCAAACTCGAGTTATGATGAAAATAGTGATGTAGTGATGATACAGTGCAGAACAGAGCATATCAGTAGAATATGTTTAATGATTTGATTTTTTGTTTTAAGTTATTAAGCCTACTCTAATGATGTTATATGAGCCAACTAAAGAATAATTCACTAAGATGTTCTATATAAATAAAGTATTTTATTTGTGAAGTTATAGTGTATTGTGAGTTGTAAAAAGTGAAAGTAAATGATTTAGTAATAAATTGATGCAAAGTTGATATGATCTTGTGAAATGAGAGTAACAATTGAATACAACACTTTGATCTATGATGTGAAGATCTAATGCAGAATAATATATGCATAGTTGCTATTGTGTGAAGAATCATCAATCAGAAGGTTTGGGCATAACAACAAACAAGTAAATATTGTATGTACACTTATCTCTTGAAGAACTTATTGCATAGTTGCATGTTAGGGCAGTGGGCTCTTCTTGCACACATTTGTATATGATCCACCAACTCCTAATAGGGTTGAGGCTTCTAATAAGGCCTAACTCTCCTAACAAGGACTTGAGACACTATACATGCTTTATAGGCTCCTAAGAGGGTCAATATCTTTAACCAGATTCTTATATATAGTGAATTATCTAGTGGGTTCCATCTCCACCAAGGTTTTCCGTTAGCTAGGATTTCCCTAGTTAACAAAATATGGTATTATTATCTCTCTTTGTGTATGGTTGTTTACATTGCTCAACACTATTTTATTTTCTTATGCACATCATAAAGTGATTAATAATATTTAGTTGTGGTTAAAAGGATTGAAAATACTGATTCACCGCTCCCCCCTCCCCCGCCCCCCTCTCAATATTATCTATTTTTAATAATTGGTATCATAGCTTGGTTATTTAGAAGAGGCTTAAAAACTTGAATAAGATCCCAATGGATATGGAACAATTCAAGAAAAATCTTCAAGAAGCACTTGAATAGATTGATCTTCTTACTGATGAAAGAGATGGTATCAAAGATAAATACAAGGATTCTAAAGTGTACATTGGTGAATTAAAGGACAAGATAGATGACCTAAAGTAGAAAGGATCTACTAATCAAACTAGTTCAACTATGCAAGCGAAAAAGTGTCATCGCACAGATCATGCTAGAGTTACCCTAGTAGTCTCTCAATAGACCCCGACCCCCTAGTGATCCCTATGTGGCCACTAGTATCCTCTCATACTGACGAGGCATACTATGGAATGCAAGGTCACAACCAAGAATTCTCTCTACTCCCGTCCTAGTCTGTACTAGCACTCAAGGAATGGGCGAGAAAAAAAAATTATCTTATTAGGTTCATCAAGTTAGTATTAAGTGTAATTTTTTCACTTATTAGAACAACTTACAATGAGTTACCCTGGTAGCCTCTTAGGGCTCCGGCCCCCATTGCAAGCCACTTCCTGACATTACCATTAGATAACCTACCCTAAGCTCACGGAATCATAAATCACAAAATCACCACAGTCCTATACAAGAAACTGGAAAAATACCACAAGATAACCCACAAAAGAGCATCAAATCTCCATGAGCAACTGAAAAGCATCCATATATTAATCATGACCACAACAATTCTCTATTGGAAACTGAAGGTATCACTGATAATCACAATATCCATTGTTTCTCAACAAGCAACCAAAAAGTATCTCAAAGTAATACTGATCAAAGACTCCAAAGTGGTTGAGTCAAAACATGTCACAACATGACATCATCAAGATCAGATAACCAATTCAATTCCTTCAAGGTGACTAGAAAGTAATCCAAATACAACTAATCGATATCTTATAAAAAGGTTACATATATCACAGCTTACACAAGAAGACTGAAGACAATATTAATCAGCATCCCATCACATAACCATGGTTGAGTTTAAAAGATCGAGATCAAAAGACATCATCATGACATCACAACATAAACCCCAAGCCTCTGGTAAACGTGTTATAACTGGTCAACAACTAGTCAACGCAAAAACCCAAAATAAGAAGCATAGAGAGAGCACAAATTGCAAGCACATGTTTTGGTTTTGCTAAAATTACATAGTCGAATTAAGTGTGGAGGTTTCAGTTTTTGTTTTCAAATTTAGATATTGAGAGGAGAAATTTGAGCATTTCATCTAACCCATGCATTTTTTTGATAAATAAAAGTTTTCCTCCCTAGCTCTTTTAAAAACAAATTTCTAAAACATTTTAAGAATATTTTACTTAATCACTATATTGATAAACGATTCCTCTTCTAAAAGATCAATTTCCTCTAAATTATTCCAAAAAGAATTATCTATTTAAATTGTTTTATCATTTGCAACTAATCATTTAAAATCATCCTCACATTCTATTAATCATCCCCATATATATATATATATATATATATATATATATATATATTCTAATTTGTTTCCAATATTTAATTATAACTAAATCTTTATAAAATCTCATTAACAAATTTTATACAATTAATAGTTATAAGTTATTAATAGTTAATAATTAATAAGTATAATTATTAATAATTATTAATATATATAATATATAATATTTTAAAAGAAATTATTAATATTTATTAATATTATTTATGAAAATCGAATTATTAAAAATTGATTTCAACAAAACATATATCATAAACGATTTTTTTTAAAAAACAACACATAAGAAATAATTCAAAACCCGTTGCCACAGTCAATAGTACCTTGCTAGCATAGGGCCTGTGGCGACAACAGGTACAAAGTACCCTCTATCATCGCAGTACCTACGACAGCAGGTACTCTGTCATGGTAGAGCGCATGGGCACGAGTATAATCCCTCCACTGGACTTAATAATATATTTTTTTATAACTTTTTTTTTTAAAACATTTTTATCCTATGCGATTCAGATTTAATATATATGCGAATATTTTAAGCAACATGTTTTTTTCATTATACATATATATGTATATATGTATATATATGTATAGTATATACATATACATATATATGTATATGTATATGTATATGTATATGTATTTTGCAGATATATATATATATATACATATACATATGTATATGTATATGTATATGTATATATATGTATATGTGTATATATATATATATATATGTGTATATATATATATATATCTGCAAAATTTATGAACATATATGCATATTTTAAAAAAGAAACATTTACAAGAATGTCTGCGAGCATAAACATATATATATATATATATATATATATAACAAATAGGGCTTTTCAATTTTATAAATTAAGAATTCTCCCCATAATGATTATTTCCTAGATTTACCTAATAACTCTTCTAACAGGTTTGTTCATTAACAACTAAACCCTAGTTTCGTAAATTCATCAAATCTACACATGTGGGGGTTTTCTCACATAGAACATTAAATATCCATGACAAGATTAAAACAACTGGAACATCCACACATGGAAACCTCAGAAAGTGTTCAGAAGACACGAAGAAGATAGGAAGTTCAAAAAGTGAAAATGACATATGCAAAAATCATGAGTGTCTACCTAGACACTGATGCTAAATCACTTCTCAAAATCTGTAGAGCAAGCTCCTTCCTTCTCCAACATTCTTGGGTCCTCCAAACGTGCTCCTTGAGCTTCTAGGAGTGCCTAAATATAAAGAACTCTTAGGAAGCACCTAGAATGTCTCTAGAATCAACCAGAAGACAAGATAAGCATTGACAACTAAGCACGAGCTTTTTCCAACCTTCTAGATGAGTCATAAGGTCGTAGACACCATGTGCTTAATTTGTGTGCTAACTCCTATGTTGTAGACATATGTGAAATCAAGAGGTGCATTTACTCCTAGGTAGACTTGTAACTTTTATTTTAATTCTTTTATCATTGTTATTATTATTTATTTATTATTTTGTTATTATTTTTATTATTAATTTTAATTTTAATTTCTTTTATTTAATTCTTTTCTAAATTAATTCCCATTTAATTAATTAAAATCAAAATATCTAAAGATCATGATATTATATTAATTTTTTTCCTAAATTATTAAATTATTAATTAAGTCTTTTAATTTTAGATTTAATTAATAAAATATTCACCATAGACCTCCAAGATAAAATATGAAAACTCATCATAGAACAATCCACATAAAATCAGTCTAAAGGGTTAAAAATTACGAATTATGTCATCTGACACATTTGAAAGGTAAAATATCTCGGATACTTGTCCTACCTTTCTAGGACAAATGGTTTAAGGGTTTAGAATTTGAACTCAAAAAATTATCTCCCCTCTCTTACCATTGAGATAGTGCGATAGGGTATGCTCATCCTGGCAATTCAGGGAAGTCAATACCCAGTACCTACAACCTACATAAAAACCATGCATGTGCATACTATATATATATATATATATATATATATATATGCTAAGCTAAATAGGCAATGGCAGGAAGTGGTGCATTGTGTAGATCCCGACTAGTAGGTGACTATGACTCCCTTCCTTAACCACATAAAAAATGCCATACATAAGAAACAAACACGCACACCATACACATGCAAGTATGGGGTAAGTATCCATAAGAAAACACATGTGATAATAAACCATCTAACTAATCATCATCAATAACTGGAAATAATGTAATAATCATCATGCTTATATGAAATGTAGAGTCTAATAATCACATCATATATCAATTGAATCTGTAACACAATATCTGATAGTCTCATAATAATGCTACTAACCTTCAACATAAAACTAATCTAACAGAGTTCGACCATGATAGCAACAATGTATCTAGAAAAATGTAAATGAGGGTAGGCACTACATCCACCCCCCTAGACTTAGGCTTATTCCTAGAAGCCTACAAGAAAAGTAAAGCTAAGAACTCACTATGCGGGTCCCATTGGACCCTTTCCCTTTGTAAGACAATGTGACTCCATTAAGTACACTCTCTGGGCTCTAGCCATGTCACTAACTGTAGGTTCTAAAGCTACGGGTCCCTGGCTCAAGAACTGGGGTTTCTCATGAGGGCAGTGAGATGACTTATGTCCACATTATCCACATGAGAAACATTCTCCAGCGAAGCTCCTTTGAACTCTAGGTGCTCTAGACTGTTGGAAGCTACCCCCACTAGGATAAGACTGAACACTCTGAGATGGCCAATCATACTAGTTGTGCTTGTTGCACTGAGTGTTGTGATAGTTCCTAGTATTGGAACCACTGCCACCACTCTGTGCTAGAGGGTAAGTTCCTCCCTGCCGCTAATTACCCCTAGAAGGAGTTTTCCTATTGCCACTTGCTCCCTGACCACCCTTCGACCCTAATGCTAAAGGTTCTCCTACAAAACCCCCATGTCCTAGGTTCACACTCTGCTCTACAAGGACAGCTTGATGTACCGCATCCTTGAGGAATTTAGGTTCAAACACCTTAACACCCCTAATTAAATGGTTGTTCAATCCTCTAATAAAGTGTTGTGTCAATTGAGCTGAGTTGTCACTGAATCCTAAAAAGGACATGAGCTCATAGAATTTGCATCATACTCTGTCATAGTCATAGAATACTGCTTGAGATTATGGAACTCATATGCCCTTTGCTGCTTCCATTCCTCTTGTAGGAATCGCTCACAAAAACTCTCTAAGAATAGCTCCCAAGTGACACTATTCATATCTATGCCCAGCTTCTTTTCCTCAATTGACCACCAAGTGGCCCCAAAATTCTCTAGATTGGTAATGGAAAATCTTGCCTTAACATTAGTGTCAAATTCCTGCATAGCAAAAACCCTGTCAAGGGTAATAAGCCACTATTCGGCCACATATCCAAAACCTTTCCTATTAAAGGGCTTGACCTTGGATCTCGAAAGGTCCTTCATCTGAGTAGATACAATGGATCTCTGTCAATCCTTCTGAGGGCTCTTGGACTTAGATCTATGCTCATGTTCTGACTAATGTGCTTTGTGTTGATCATGAATAGGAGGTAGGTGATCAAGAATAGTCTGCATCATCTGTCTCAAGTTAACCTCCTCAAACTCATCTTGGTTCCCTCTATGGTTCTCTTCCTACTACTCACTAGCATGCTCTCCTCTACTCTCTTCTTGAGCAGACCCTCCACGAACAAACTCATGGACACTAATAGCTCTGCCACGACCATGGCCTCTTCCACGGCCTCTAATAGAAGATCTCATCCCAGATACCATCCTACAACAATATCCAAGATACAAATACTATTACAACCATTAATGCATGCTACTATATAGCATAAAAGGCACGAGTTTTACAAATAGACTAAGTTCAATTTCAATTTTGCCTATGTTTAGGTTTAAGTAAAATTTTCAATTTTGAAAGCTAAGTGTTCAAGTGTGAAACATACATAAATAGTAGTTTTAGATTCTATTTCAGTTCACCTAGTTTTCAAGTTTGAAGAGATACACATAATAGTTCAAAGTCCTAGTTTCATTGCAAAATACCCAAAGCTCCCAATGTAGAAACTCGGGCTCTGATACCAAATGTAATGCCTCACCAAGGGATCCAAAGAATTAACCTAGAGTTTCACTAAGTTTGTTAGCATTGTTTTTTTTTTGAAACATGAAAGTTAAAACCATTCATAACATAGTAGCGAAAGCAATAACATCATTCAACTGAAAGTATACATAAACATACATAACAGGTTACATTCCTTAAGGATCCCTTAATGTTGAATCACAATTAAATCAACTAATAATAATTCCATCTAATACCACATCCACATGAAATAATAATGAAAATTCTAACGTTCTTTA